>VUQG01019454.1:30482-41248 GCA_015106755.1 Etia nguti | reverse complement strand
TGTGAGGAGTAAGCAGCGATCAAATGATTGTTCAACAGTTTTACCTCCGCCACTGCTGGGGGTGATCATTTAACAGAATGAGCTGTGTGCATTGTGTGATCCAGCTGTGATGTTTCAACTGTTTTTCGTAAAGGAGCCAAGTCAGGGTACATGTTAAAATAAGCGGGTAGGTAGGTATAAGTGTGCACCAGCAGCTGTGCTGCATCCTTTAGATTTTTTTCCCCCTGAGGAGGGTGTAACTGAACTTATAAATATAGTCTGGTGTGTGGGTATGTGTCATAACTGGATAATTTGGTATAAAGAATAATTCTTTGAGCTCTTCCATTATAGAAACATTTATTTCATTTAATTGTACTACCAGCTGTAATGAGGCAGAAAATATGCTAATATCTCCATATAATCTCTTTGGGTGCTGTTACAGTTCTTGGTGGATGCCACAGGATTCAAGTGAGGCAAATACACATGAGTAAAAGTCCAACATTCAGATGTGAATTTTAATTATATCGGTTTGTGGGTTGTTTTTTTTGTTTTTTTTTAAGTGTGCATTATAAATTTATAGGCTTTATAAATAAAGTAAAAGTAAAATGCTGATCCATTTCTTTTTTTAACTGGCAGAGTTTGATATCTCTAGTAACACACTGTGAATGCTGTCCTTGGTTTTTATTAGTTTTTGACTCACCTTTCTTTACTTTTATAGAAGCACTGCTTAATGCCAGTTGTTCATTTACCTATTGATTGATTGTGAAAAAGGTTTGCATTAGCTGAATCCGTATAACGAGTTGATCCTGGATTCTAATCATTATTTCTTTTTACATTTTTACTCCACTACTACTACTACTTGCATTTACAATATACATTAATTTTCACAGAACATCCCATGCATCATTTACATCAGTTGGCTACACGGCATATTGCTGCCGACCAAAACAATTGCAGTTGTTTGCAGTTTGCATCTCAGCGACATATTTAAATTTCTGAGAAGGTTAGGTCCAAGCTAATTTGACTGGCAGATAATTAGATGTAGCTGAAGCATAATTTTACTATATAATGTAGCAGAAAATGAAAGCTAATCATTTTGTAGGCCCACCTGACCATAAATAGTTGTAGCAATAAGCATCATTTTTAAAGGAGCACTTTAAACAGGAATAGATGTTTGGAACATAAGCAAGCGTGAAATTCAGCATTATATTATAATGATTATAATATTTGACTTCCTCTGAGGATATTTTTTTATGTGATACAATCCTAAGGTATTGTTAATAGCCTATAATGTGTAAACACAATCTATATGAACTCATCATTATTATAGCTATCAGACTATTGCTTCTATTATTAGCATTGTGTTATTCCGGTTATTTTATACATATCTCCATTCATTATATTATTATTACTACATAGCTTCAACTCCATGCCACCCTTAAGTGGTGTTTCTGCACCTTATTTTTAATCACTATTGTTAATTTATGTAAATTTAGTCATACATTCCCCCTATATACCCATTGCTAATACTAAGCTAATGGCAAGTTATTACTTTAGTGTCAAAATACAACTACTTAACTGTAAAACTGTGTGAAGCTGTGCTGTGCATTGGTTAATTACATGGAGACATCATTGTACTTTACAATAAAGCTCCTAGCAGACTTTCAGTTTTTCTTATAGTAAATAATAACCTCTTTTCACAGTCGCCCACTCACAACAAACACGCTAACAGCTTGATTTTCACATTGAGCTCACATTTTTTTTCTGAAACTGCAGAGGAAAAAAACCAAGAACAAAAAAACTTGTATCTTTATACAAAAAGATTTATATAACTATCTTACCTTTTTCAAACCCAGATTTGAGTTCTGTTTTGAGAACTTTTTTTTTTTTTAAAGATTCTTTTCTGACCATTGTTGATCTGCAGTATGTCCACAAATGGATACAGCTTGGATCTGTTCAAGAATGTCATATTTATTTGTCCAAAGATATAAAAAAGTGATGACCTTTGGGCTACATTGTGTAAGCAAATACAGCAAACTGGTGTTCTCCTGAGACATACACTGGTTCATTCATGCTTTTAAGCTCCTCTGTTAGTTCAAGATTACCATTGTACTATTGAGTTGAAAAGGCACGGCTCCATAAACCATGCGGGGGAGTGTGAGGCCAGCTACTTCTTATTTATCAGCAGTGGCACTATCAGCAGTGGCTTGTGAAAAGAGAGCCAGTCATTCAGAACAGTGGGGCCACCTTGGCTGTCAAAGCAGGATTTAGGCTACATTTCCCATGGTTGCCATGACGACTGTGGGAAGTGATTATGAAGAGAGGGTTTCGAGCAGCGCTGTCACACCAGTGGGTATTACCATAGTGGTTTGCACGGTGATCATCAGAGAATTACTGGCTCATGATCAAACGATTTTTTTTTTGTATCCACTGAAATGCTGTGTTCGTGTATATAATACTATAGCACAGAGTTATAGTGCTGTTATTTTTGTGTCTGAAATATGAGATTAATGTAAGTCTTTTCTTGCTTCTTTTTTTCTAGGGTAAAATGTGGTTAAATGGGACAGGAACAAGTAGACCGTGAGGACTCTCTAACCCTTGCCCCTGTGTCCCAACCGTCTAAGAGGGTGTCGGACCTCACTGAGGCAATCCTGGGCCGTTGGCACTAAAATGTCCCTAAGTGGTGGCACTGCAGGCGGGAAAGGTGTGGACTCTAATGCGGTGGACACTTACGACAGCGGGGATGAGTGGGATATCGGTGTTGGAAATCTGATTATTGACCTTGACGCTGACTTAGAGAAGGACAAACTTGAGATGTCTGGCACCAAGGACGGTATGGCGGCACCACCAAGTGCAGTTGCGGCATTGCCTGACAACATCAGGTTTGTTAGTCCAGTGTCTGGCTCTCAAGGCAAGGAAAGCAAATCCAAATACAAGCGCAGTAAGAACTCTAAAGACAATAATAACAAAGCTTCAGCTGGAGATGGGGGTAAAAAAGAAACTACAGGGCGGACTCAAGGGGAGCCAACAGGCACAGCAGCAAGTGCAGCAGCTGCTGGCAACAATTCCACCTCTGGGAAAAACATGGAAAAAGTGGGAAAAGCCTCCAGAGGTGTTCTCGGCGGTAAAAAAGAGAAGGACGGGGCTAGTGGGAAAAGCAAGAAGGACAAAACAGATGGCGCCCCCGTCGTTGCAATAGGTGTCACAGAGAAGGACGTTGTCTCTCAAGCCCAGGTTGCTTTGGGAAATAGTCGTAACGCATCCTTTGAGAACACGCAATCAGCAGACTTGGCAGATGCCAATCAAATGGGGAATATTGCACTTGAACCTGTTGGGATAGTACCAGCACTGACTACAAAAACTGAAGCAGAGGAGGTGGAGAATGGTAATGGAGAATGCAAGACGTTAAAGAAGGTAAAAAATGAAAAGGTACGTTTTCTTTTATTTTTTGTTAACTTTGCATGTATCTGTTTGGCATCACTGGATTGGGTTATATTTGTGAAAAGAATTTTTTAATTCCTTGTTTTAGTGAGGAGATGCACCTATGACCTTAAATACATTGTTTTTATTCATTAGTCTCCTAGAAAAAACAAACATATTGGCATACATGGTTTTTTATCCTAACTAAAGCCTGCTAAATTTGACAGTATTTTCTATTTTTCTACCCTGAAAAGCACATTTGTTGAAATGTGTGTTGGCAAGAAGAATGCTCGCCTTGGTTATAAGGTGAAAAGTATCTTTGAAACAGCACTGGCTTTATTTATCTTAGAGAAATAAAAACAGCAGTGCTTAATACCATAGACTTCTGGAAATTGTGCTCATAATGGCCTGTTGCTTTTTGCAAGCTTGGAAATGTACATTCCCCAAAGCAGTCTGTCATGTGATGCTGATTTCTCTTTTATTACCATGCGATGAGATAGGGTACCCTTGATATAGATGCTGAGTCCAGCTACAGGAAATGGCCCACATAGCAGTGTTTTTTTTCCCGTTCTTGACAGCAGGATTGATAATTGCATTCTTATTTTAAATGATTATTCCATGTTAAAAATAAATGCCAACAAGCCTCAGTTGAAATCAAAGGTGTTATGTGCTTCACTTGAGCCAGTAAAGTACCATTGGCTCACTAAAATATAATGGATACTGACACGCAAAACCATAACATAATCCCTGTGAAGTGAAGTAAATGTCAAATTTTCTTCTTCTTCTTCTTCTTTTTTTTTATTATTCGCACAATTTCCATGCTGACATTGTCATACAGGAACAATATAAAGATCCGTGTAGCTATTCACCCACACTTATCTTGTTCACTCATAGAGTTGATCTATCACTGTCTCTATTGTATGCCTCATAGCAGCCTTTTCATGCTCTTGCAGTATAAAAGACAGCAGAGCAGGGAGGTGCTGAGGACTGTTTTTGTCTGTCATCGTGTTCCATTCTTAATCCCACAAGCCCCAGCAATGCCTGGTGGAGCAGTGTGTGGGGGAGGGAGCTGGTGCAAAGCACGCCTTCATCGTTTTTCCTGCTGCTCTGAAAGTGGCATGGGGGATGGGCTGTGAGGAAGCCTGTTTGATTCCTTAAATCCAGGACACCCAGACATGAGCACTAGCTGTAGAGCTGTCGAGTGCCGCGAAAGCAAATTTCAATTTGAAATTTGTAATTGCGATGTATTTCGAATGAAAAGGTTTCGTGAGGGAGAACCGCGTGAATTGGTTTACTGCGCTGAATAAAGGAGAGGGGTCACAACTGCTTTTAAATATCTAGCTTGATGAAATGTATCCTTGAAAGTGTGATGGTTGAGGAAAGAAAGGGATGTGATTGCGTTGCTGCATTCATCAGTTTTGGCTCGAAGAGTAGTTTCATTTGGTGTCCAATGTTAATGGATGTGTTTAAAAAAACACACACACACACACACAAAGTGCATTTACCTCAAAGAATAAAAGCTGCTTTCAGCCCTGCTCATCAGCCCTGAGCTTTTCTAGGACTTAACCGACAGAGGCATAAATGTGTGACGCCGTCTGACTGGAAATTAGCCAGCCTTTAACCTGCTAGCTCTCTAATACAAAGTCGTTTTGGATTGATGTGTGAATAGCACAACTAATATAATAACTGTAAAATAACCATTAGTGATTACTAGTACAAACACATTTGAAGTGGGCTACAACCTGCTGTTTGGTACATGTAAGAAAGGACCACTTCAGGCAATATCATGTTCTCTTTCTCTCTTTATTATTTTTTTTTAAATGTATTTATTTTATTGCTTGCCTTTTGTTAAGTAGCTAAAGTTTGCACTCACTGGCCACTTCATTAGGGACACCATCAATTCTAATGGCTGATTTACAGCTTTGCGTTAAATGTACACGTCGCAGTGATGCAGACCTCAACAGCTGTGATAGGATTGTTTGGCAGTAGAAATGTTGTCATGGGCGGCATAATGGTGCAGTGATTAGCAGTGTCCCTCACAGCAAGAAGGTTCCTGATTCCTGCGGAGTTTTCGTGTTCTTCCTGTGCCTACGTGGGTTTCCTTTGGGCAGTCTAGCTACAGCCCAAAGGCGTTCACAGCCATGTATGTGAGATAAATAAAGTGCTTAAAATATAAAGAAGAAAGTGGTTTATAAATGTATAATTAAATTGTAGTCTAAAGCACTTTGAGTGGTAACATTAGAAAAGTGCTAGATAAATGCTCTTGCATTCCTTTCCATAGTATGTGGTGTAAACACCAAGTATTGATTACCACTAGGAGATCAAGCTCGATCATTATATTGTGCATTAGTTTTTATTCTGTTAGTGTAGACAGTTATGGTTTTCTCATTTTCATGGCTCATAATCAATCCTTATGTAGACTTAGAGTGGGTTGTGAAATCTTTTTCTCCTTACTGGATTTCAGTAAAAGTAACTGTTGATCAAGATTTTTAATGTGTGTTTAGCTGTGCCTGAAATTCTGCTTGTATGAATCTTATAGGCAGTCAAGAAACCAGAAAACTAAAGGCGTATAGGTGCCAGTACCTCAGAGATGTGTGGTTGGTTTGCAGTAACTTTTGTGTTGGTGGAACCTGTGAAAAAGTATCCACGCAGATGCCAGAATGCCAAATACCCCAGCAAAACATTGCCCAGAGCATTGCAACGCTTGTGCTGATTTTCCTGCTTCTCATAGCCCATCCTGCTCCATTCTCTTTTCCACATAATTGAAACGCATGCTTACAGGTCATCTACACAAAATACAGTCTTGTTTGATGCTCTGTGTAAAATGTATTAAAGAAGAATCCTGCACACGAATGTGAGTATAAAAGCTTTGCCACAGCACACAAACCATTTGTAACACCCATGAACTGAAAGACCTGATTAGACCTGACCTTTGCCACAAAATGACTTGTAATGGTCCAGGATCCAAAGCGTACATCCTCTGTCAAATATGGTGAATAACGTGTTATAGCATGGGCAAATATAGCAGCTAATGGAACCTAATAGGACGGCACTTAACTGTACAGATGGATAATGACCTAAAACATAACAGCCAACGCAACCTGAGAACTTCTTTGGCAGAGAAACTGAATGATGTTAAATGGCCGCTCCAGTCACCAGACCTAAGCCCAGATAAGCATGGTTTTCACTAACTGAAGAATAAACCAGAGGCAGGAAGTTGCAGAAACAAGCAGCGAGTGAAGCTGGATTCTGTAAATGTCTGGCAAAACATTTCTTGGCAGTCACCGAGAAGTATTAAAAACAGTGCTTAGATTTATAATCACTTTGGTTTGTCCATAATTCCATAAATCACATCTTGATTGCTTCATTTCAAATCCACTGTGGTGGTGCACAGAGGCAAAATTGGAAATAGTGTCAACTGTCCAAATACTTACAGACTCGAGTGCATTTTGGACGCTGTTTTTGTTTTTTCATCGAACACGAGCCAATTCCACCAGCTTTCAGCGTCCACTGACGACATTTGTTTTACTGCCTGTGAAATTGATACTAAATCTGATTTTGGGGGGGGGATATGTGAAAAACGACCACTGAACTGACTCACAACTCCCCTTAGTCATCACAAGTACTTGCTTATACGCCTTCTGCACACTGTTATTTAATGCCTTGTCTTTTTACCCAATCACATCCAGAAGCCTTACAGGGTAATATGGAATTTGTATCAAAGTCTGAATGCTTTTTTGTATATAAATGTTATACTTGAATATGTATATTATGTGGAGTTTAACCATAGAGCAGATTCTTAAGAAGCAAATCTGGATATTTGTCAGCCTTGTTACAGCTTGTCTGAAAGGTCTAGTTTAAAAGATCTTATATGGCTTATCCAAGCATTAATCAGTATCTGTCTCACTAGTAATCTTGTTCTCCATGGCAGAGGTGTAATAGCTTGGCTTCATTGCCTATGTCCTAAGTTAAAGGTCCCCAAAGCTTTCTCTTTGTCTACTTCCTTTGTACAAGCGCTAACTACCTCTGAGTGTGTTTCACTCTCCCACCTCTCATTATACAAACCTAGAGGAGTGAGGCATTCGTCAGCTTCCTCGATGTGCCACCGGCCTTGATAAATGGAGCAGCTCTCATGGAAAATTACATAGGCAATGCTACTTTGAAAAGTGGGCAGAAAAGGAAAAGACTGCACTTGAATGAAAGAGCCCTGAATAGAGCTCTGCATTCCTGTTGATGTCCAGCTCACTGAGTTCAGGGATATCATGAGAAGAAAGGCAGAGTTCTTTCTCTTTGCCTGTGCCTGATGGACTGTTGCTCTTGTGTTACGACTCATTCCTTTTGAGTAGTGCCAGGGATTTTAAAGGCTGTGGGACAGAAGGAGGACTGTGACTTATTTTGAGAAGGGGTACGAATTACACCAACAGGCTCATTGCAAAAAGAGGCTGTTAACTTACCCGTTAATGTTCTGGTAAAGCCAATTGTGTATGTATGAGGAGAATTAATCCTTTGTTAACAGAATAATTCCCTTTTCTGTCATGTGAAAAAGTGCAACTGAGCATCGTGCTGTTCTTTATTTTCCCCCTTTTTTCAGAAATGTTTTCACTTGCAGGACTGTGAATGCTGCAGGAGCTTTAAATACTTTGATTTACAGTGTGGTTACGTGACAGATCTTGTGAACTAATTATTACCTTGCACTAGTCAGCTGACTAATCTGTCTCAACTTAAGCTGTTTTCACACATGAACTGCAGAGAATGTTGGGAGAATTAGGTCAGGGCATTGTCCACAGTCTTTGCTAGCATGTAGCATATAATAGGAGATGGTCCGCTTTATTTGTGCACTTTTTACTGGAAATACTATTTAGTTTAGGCAAGGAGTTGCCTGTTTAAAGCCTGCAGGAGACAGGACACCCACCCACCCACTCACTGTGAATTTACTAGACAATTACCTGCGACATTCTCACTCGGGTGCTCTAAGACATCACAGACTTTGAACTAGGGAACTGGCAGGTTAAAGGTGGTTTAATTTCTAAATTGACTGCATGATATCAGTTGGGTAGTGTCTCAACAAGTTTAGGGGTTCAGTCTATGTTTGTAAAGCAGTTACAGTAAAAAAGCAGCTAGCCAGAAACTTTGCATATCTCAACATAGCGTGCAATTTCTTCTTAAAAAATATGAGGAAACTGGTGGGGGGCGGGCAGGGGCAGACCTAAAAAACACTGTCTGCTGCAGATGAAGAGTATCTGAAAGGCATGTCTATAAGAAAAAAAAAATCCAGAATAGGTTCAAATTGCCATTTATATAGGGAGGAGGTCAGGAGAGGCGTACAGCAGTATCTCCAGCCATCTGTCATGGTTTCAGCCAGTGGTCTTGAGTGATCATGTCAAAGCGGATGGAATAGTGCCATCAGATTTATATCTACCATTTAATACCATGTGGAAAGCATCTAAAAGGCAACAGCTTCATTTATCAGCATGACAGTGATCTAAAACATATTGCCAGTGCAGTAAAAAGCCCCATTTCCATTAGTACCTACTTGGATTGACTTGCCACGTCTCGGCACCACTTGACTCGGATCGAATGGTTTTCCATTACAATCGAATACCACCAAATTGTTTTTTGTATCCATTTCCCTCCTTGCCGGGTTTCAAAAATGGCAGTTTTGAGTTTCGTGAATGAGACGCACTCATTACTCATCGAGTGATGCCACTGACCAGCCAATCGGTGGCATGCAGTCTAACGATCTCACATTTTAGTACCTGCTTGTATCGCTTGGAACCCCGGCTGAGCAGGTACTATTTTAGCACCTGGTACCAGGTACTATCACCTAATGAGAAACCCTGAAAACCGTGGCGAACCGTGCTCAGTCAATCCAAGTAGGTACAAGTAGTAAAGGGGCTAAAGTATATCTAGATGAAAAAACACTACTGAAGCACTGTGAGAACAGAATAAAAGTCAGCCAACATCAAAAGAAGAGCTCTAAATGTCCTTCAAGAAGCCCGGAGAACTATTCCTGAAGACTACTTAAAGAAATTACAAAAAAGCTGAATAAGAGAGCTGTGTTGAAGAATAAAGGTGGCCATGCCAAATACTGACTTTCAAACACTACATATTTCTTCATATTTTTTAGGAAAATATAAAGAAATGGCTCTGTTTAATCATCAGCCTTAACTGTGCCATTGTTCTCAGTAAAATGATAGGTCATGTTTTTCCTCATCTTTTTGACTGATATAGCAAATGTATGCTCTGAAAAAAATAATCAAATTTACATTCAGACTCTGTAGTCACAACTGGTTTTACATCCAGCACGATCACATGAATAATGTTGGAGTCTACAGAAACTTTCATAGTATGTCATAGTGTGGAGCAGCTTTAGTTCGCTGTGCTGTGATTCTTGCTTACTCTCTTTGTCTGTCTGAAGCATGCAGCGTCAGGGAGTCCCTTGCTACAACAGGAAGAAACCATTTGACCATTAATTGTTTTCCGTCTGTGCCATTAGCTGCGGCCTTCATAGTCACATGTAATGCTTTGAGTTAGTTGGCAAAACAAAGCACAAGACTGCCTAAAAATTAAAAGAAGTACATAACGAGCTTATAGAAGTTTTAAACTAAAATGAATGGGTTTTTTTTGTTTTTTTTAAAAAGCAATTGTAAAAATAAATCTGTGGAGCTTTCATAGTTTCACATCCATGTCCTGGGGAAATTCCTTTTTGCTGCAGACTATGATGCATACCAGGCATACCACACATGTTCAAGGCTTACTGTATACTATCCTTTGCTGACATACCAGTGAAAATTAAAAACCTAGTATATCTCAGAATGGCTAGTGCAGTCACAGCAATGCAAAAAACTACAGCAAAACACACATAATGTGTTTTATGATGTGTAGGCATTCAACATTTTAACCTTAAAACACTGCAAAAGGATTTTAAATGTATATTTATTTATAAACCTACAGCTAGTATTTTACTGTTTCCTTTAGCATACTTATGAGATTAGCAGACTAGAGCAGTTGTTAGTAGATACTGAGGACGGATACTAAGATGAAAATAAATTTCCATTTCAAGCTGCCACAAAACTTCCACACAGCTTCCAGATTAGTTGGCTCACTCTTGTCATTTGATACGAACCCAAAAACCTGCCAAACTGAAGCAATTTCAATCTTTTTTAGCGTCCAAATTGTTTGCACTTGTGGTATTTTTTTTTCTTCTTCTGCTGAAAAGTCTTCATCTTTCCAAATCACTTCAAGTGTCTTACACGATGTACATTGGACCTCAGTGTAATATGATTTATGTTGAAGTGATTTTTGAAATATATTACACTGTATTTAAAAAAAAAAAAAAAAAAAAAAAAAAAAAAAAAAAAAAATAT
>VUQG01019454.1:9305-30462 GCA_015106755.1 Etia nguti | reverse complement strand
ATTGATTTAAAAAAAAAAAATAAAAAAAAAAAAAAAGAAAAAAAGGAAAAAAAAATAAAAAAAAAAAAAAAAAAAAAAAAAAAAAAAAAAAAAAGAAAAAAAAATAAAAAAAAAAAAAAAAAAAAAGAATTAAAAAAAAAAAAAAAAAAAAAAAAAAAAAAAAAAAAAAAAAAAAAAAAAAAAAAAAAAAGAAAAAAGAAAAGAAAAAGAGTGTTATCTCAAAAACCTCCTTGCAGTAGTTTCATTAGCGTATTTTCATCACAATGAGCATCTGTAGGGCCTGTCTGAGCAGATATAGTTTTACTTCAGCTATGCATCACTGAGTCTGAACATTGCTATATGTGTTACTCATCATCTGTAACCCAAGAAGACTGCATTAGAGAATTGTCACTGCACAAGCCAGCATACATAAACGATTCTTGCACACCAGACCACTGATTCACATATTTAGCTAGGAGAAGAATGCTGTAGCCCACAAAGTTTATAGTCATGTTACACAGGAAATCCTTGTCGAGAGGGACCGCAGACTTTCTGTTTGGAAATATTTGATACTAGAAAGTCTTTTCCAATTCACAAAAACAGCTTGTGTTCACCTTGACCTTAGTGAGCGTTGAGTTTGATTTGTGTCCCATCTGTCCGCTTACTGAACGCTGTTGGGATTTGTTGTCACTTTTGATATTCAGGATGGGGAAAGATTGACTTTACCGTAAGCGCAATCAGGAGTAAAGAAAACTTTGAAAGAGTCGTGGTTGTTCTTTGTAGATCAGATTCTTTAAAGTGAGCCACACTGGCAGGTTTTCATCAAGCTTTTTTGGGTTCTTTTTCTGTCTGCAAAGTGCTGTGTTTGGATCATTTGGATCATTTGTATGGTTGTGTTGAACCAGGAAATTTATAGATACCTGTCCCAAAAGAATTATGGTAAGGTATAACAAGTGCTTTCTATCAGGGAGCCTGGATAGACAAAAATGTACTTTCTGTACATTTCTGACCAGGAGATAGTTACAGTGTGTGCAGGCTAAAAGAGCTTTAGTTTGGGTAAATTTATTTAGCATCAGGCTAATTGAAAACAACTATTCTGTTTGTTTGTTTGTTTGTTTTTTATTTTGTTAGTTTTTTTGTTTGTTTAAAAAGAGAAATATTTCTCTCTGACACCGTGCAGCACAACCTTATAAACTTAATTAAGAATTAATGTGAATGTTTGCCACAGGGAGATGAAACATGTGAGGGGTACTTCTGCAAAAAGCAATCAGATGTGTCAAACAAAGCCCCTGTCACGCTTTGTCTCTTCTTTCCCTGTCTTTCTCTTCCCTAAGCTTTCTAAGAGGTGTGTTGTGCTGTGTCTGGATCAGCTTGCTGTGAGGGAAGCGTGTGTGTGTGTGTGTTGGGGGATGGGTAGCTAAGGCTTGTACAACTAATTCAGCTCATGAAAGACTTATGCAGCAAGAGCAGCTGTCTTCCATTGTCGGCCTGCAAATTTCCAGCGTGCCTCATTTCGCCTCTCAATGCGTGAGTGGCAAGAGAGAGCCCAGGAGGGGAGAACAGAGAGGAAACAAACCAAAATAAGAATGGGGGGAAAAACACAAGCAGGCAAAGAGGAGGGAGGCCAGCACCAAAAGTTTGATTGCACCGACTCGATGTAGACTCAGTTCTGGGTTTCTCTATTAAAATGTCGAGGGGTGAGCTGTGGTGCCGTGGTCTAATAATAAACCATGAACCTATTCAGACCCAAGCGTGCAGTATGTAGACAGATTAAAAAAAAGGGCTCTGCTGTGGTGAAGAGGGCATATGAGGGGTAAGAGGAGGAGGTGTTGGTGGTGGTGGGGTTGAAGAACTGCCTGAGATTAGCAGAGGAGGGAGGGAGGGAGGGGTGAACGGTGTTATGAATGGATAGAGTCTTTAACTCCCCAGCTCACTGAATACTTTGTCACAGGCTGCTGCGGCTGTATGTGGAATGAGAGGAGCTGGCTGAGAGTTCTCGGATTCCTGAATCCTTGAGGCATGTGGTCTGATTAGCAGAACAAAACCCACACAGTGGGGAGGAGCAGACGTGGCTCCCCCACCGCCGCCGCCCCACCTCCCCTCGACAGGAATTTTCTCCCAGCGAAGAAAAAGGTGGCTCGCAAGTTTGTACCGACTCGCTATGTTTGTGGAAGAGTTTTCAGACCGTGTTTGGGGATTTCTCATTTGTTTCTGAAGGCTTTGTTTCTCCGCAGCCTCTATTGTTTTGACCACGTGAAAAGAATTTTCACCTTCAAGTCATTGTTCTATTGTCGTCCGCCCCTCGTATTTGGTGAAGCTCGTTAAAATGATTATCAATAGCGAAACAGGTTTGACCATGAAGCACATTTGATGATAAAAGAGTACAGGAGATTATCTGCTTGTGGAACGTTTTTAGTGTGACAAAGAGGAAGTTAACAGCAAGGCAATGTTTGAGCAGGAGTGTTTATAGAGAGGATTACTTGCTTCTTGCCACCCCCTCCCCCTCCCCTTTACTCTCTTAAAGGGATTGTTTGCAGCCAGTTTGTTAAACGAAACGAGGGTAGGGTGTTCACGTTTTCTGCTGTGAATTTCTTCACCACATTGCATCATCCCCTTGTTGCCATGTCTCAGAAGTTCAAATTGCCCATACAACCGTTAACTTTTCACTTAACCGCTTTTTCCTAAAGCAAGACGTTTAATAGCACATTGTGGTTACACACGAGATCCAGAAAAATCTAACGTTTATGAGGGTTTATCGATTTTTATATCAACTCTGACTGATATAGGATTTATAAGACAGATACTGATATTTAGTGATTTTAAAAGTTCAGCGTCAACAACGTTTCCCTAACATTTGATATATATCTAGTATATATTTATGAGTCGTTACTAAGATAATATGACAGTGAAGTTTAAAAGTAATATTGTTTTATTGTCACAACAAGTTGCAGATGACCTGTTTTGCACTCTGTGTGGATCAGCTTGTTGTTGCAACATAAATACTCAGAAAGTGACTGAAAGCTGTTCATTTCATTTATTGACAGTCATGAATGCTATTATCAATAGATTGGCAGATACATAATATTGGCTGTTATATAAGCCCTGCCAAGATATTAGTTGGGCTCTAGTTAAGATGAATTAAGTATGCAGCAATCCATTTAAAAAGACTGATGTTGCCGTGTTTTAAAATCATCACAATATGATGCCTCATTCCCCTTTTTTTTGGGTTATCTTCTTCTGTTAGTCTACTTAAACCAACAGCCTGCTGTTACAGAGTAGCTAGCACAGTCAGGAAGATGCACTCGACCCAGAAAGTAGTGTAATTTCTTTCCATATCAAAAGCGATTTGGAAAGAAGAGAGTCTGAATTTATTTATTTTTTTACATATTAAAGCTCGCTGCTGTTTAGGCAAGTCGGACTCATAACACAGCTCTCCATACTGACTGTGATGATCTGTAATTGTCCTAAAAATACCACTCGACTGGTTGAATAACCTTTTGGGAAAACAAGTATGCACGCTTGGTGTGGCATGCTTTCACTGTTTAAGTTTTGGGGTGCAGTTTCTGCAGAAAGTCTCATTTAGTGATGCGGAAGTATTCTCAGTTATTTCTGTCAATAAACCCCGTAAAGCTATTAATACAATTTGTTCATAAAGCATTATTGTCTCAAACTCTGTTTGTGTCCAACTCTGTTCAGAATAAGCCATTTTTTTATTGCACTGACACAAGACACACGCCGTTGTACTAAATGTTTATGTTCTGGGTGTGTAAGATATTTATGTCGTTACAGTCTGTCCTCTTAGTGTCAACTCTGGTTGCGCTCACGTAGGCTTGTCGTTTTACATTCTGTTATAAACCCTCGCAGAGGTAGACAAGTGAGCAAATACACATAATGGCTAATCCATTTTCTTATCTGTCAGATGATGTTGTTTGGGGGCGTTGAGTTGTTTTCTCACTGAGGAGTTTCTCCCGGTTTATCCGTCTCCTTACATTTTGCTGGATGTCAAAAGGCTATCTGCCCAAAATAGAGCAGCAGTTGACATTTCAGCATGAGAAATCGGAGAAGCCAGTCAGATCGTGTGCTTGCCCTCCTCTGTGCTCCGTCTTGCCTGAGAGCCAAACGGAGAGGTCAGCCTCGAGAGCAAAGCTTTTATACGAGCCTTTCTCTAATCCAGTGACTGTCATGCCCATTTTAAGCATAATTGAATATGTTCTGTTTAAAATAACAGCTTCTTGTATATCAGTATAGAAGTCTTTTGATTTCATCTACGAGAAGTATACTTTTGAGGTTTGGTGCATTGTGCGTGCGAGCGTGCGTGCTTGTGTGCTTCCACTCTTGGAAGTACAGATCTGAGATGAAAGGATTTTCTTTTCCATTCTAATCCACACAGACAGCTAGGCCCTTGTGATTATTCCCGCCCCCTTCTCTACACTCATCTCTTTGAATACTGGGCCTTTCTAATTTACCCTAAAAAGGGTTTCAAAAGGGGATTAGACTGCTGTTAGAAATTAAAGGGAGAACACGTCCGTCCTTTAGGACCAATGTCAAAAATTTAGGGGTTAACAGATTCCTTGCACCGTACACAATATTGAAATGAATTTGGAACTGGTTTATATTTAGCATTGTTTTAAAATACTAAACTAATGATGTAATGTTTCAATACTACTAGTGGTTACTAGCCGTTAGTGAAAAATTCCCAGAATCTGGATATGCATGTACTTGTCTTTATAGGTGTAGAAGACTCAGTTATATGGAGAAATAAGACTGTTAGTATAGTTGATTCAGGAGGAGGAGTCATGTTCTAGCAAATTTGAAGAGGTTTTTTTGTTGTTGTTCATCAACAAAAGGAGTACAATGTCAGTGTTGAACACATGAAGATTTAAATATGAGGTAAAGTATCTTGTGGCTCACTGACCTGGGTCTCACTCCAACAACTTAATCTATGTCACCTCTAAAGCTCTTAAATCCTCACCCTGGTCTAATGCTCTTTAAGAGAGAGACATAAACAAACAAACTATATGTGCATTAATTGTGCAAACACGGTTGGATTGTACTGTTCCCCTGCCCTAACTGTAGTCCTGCTTTGCTGCCAAGTCCATCCAACCCTGATGACATGTAACTATTTGACTTTGGCATCAAATTGTCAGTCACTGTTTGTGTGACATTTTAAATTTATGTAGCTGGCAGAGGCTCTTTGACCAGGGCCAGAGGAAGGGGCAAGGCCGTTAAAATAACACTATAAATTATATATTTTTTAAAAAGTTCTAATGAAGTTGTAACCATTTAAAAGCAGCTGTAGGTTACAGGTGACTCAGCCAGAACTCAAAAGTGCATGTTCACCTCAGGGAATATTTAGTGTTATACAAGAGTTATAGTGACAAAGCCTAGCTTTACAGCAGTGTAAATTGGATGGGGGACTATTCAAAAAGAATTTATAGACTGGAGTTTAAATAAATATTACATTTGGCACTATTTTCTGCAAGTTTACTCTTGCATTCCCACTCTTTCTCCAGAAAATGAAGTCTTCTCAATTTGGTGCACCTGCATTCCAGACTTCGGCAACCTTTGTCTTATAAATTACTTGAATGTCCATGATTTACTATATTAAAAACCTTAAATGCCATCAGTGATAAATGTAGGTTGTCCTCTGGTTATGCTTCTCTCCAAAAACTGGCTGTGTGCCAGTGGCTTTTATAGTCTCCAGTGTATGATGGTTTGATTTTCTCATGCTGTTTCCTTTCCTTAAACAAGAGTACCACATGCATCAAAGTCACCCCTGCCACAGCAGAGTCCTCTTATGAATGCTGATATGCTCACTAGAGACTGCATCAGTGTCCTTGAATACAGAAGAATTGCATTATCTTTTGTAGGAAGAGAAAGGGTCCCCTGTCAAAACGTTGTTCATCCTATCTTGCCGTGCTCTTCTCCTGTCCTTATTCCACATCTGTTTGGTTAGCAGTCTGTTTCATTCATATAATATATTTATACTTGAGTCACAGGTAAGACTGTGATACGGGTGGCGCAGTACGTCTTGAAATAATTAACTTACCATACAAAAATGAATTTTTAGGAATCTTACCATTGGCTGATACATAGGAAAGCCTTATTCTTCCCGGGGTCAGCGCACTCATTTATATGGAAAGGCTTTTTATTGTCCCCAAAACACAAAAAAGGAATGCGTGTGGACAAGGAGGAAACAAGAACCACCTGTAAAAAATGCAGTCGGACGCAAGGGAAAACATGCAGCCTCCACAACTGCCCTGCGTGCTGGAAACCGTTATTTGTTTTGCTGGAAACCGTGGAGGTTCCACCATGTAACAACAAATGTAATGTCATCAGGCAAAACACAACTTTAATCTGGTGCAACCATTTTTCAGCAATGAAATGCTGTGTCATTTGGCAGTTATGTGCACATGCAGACTACTAAACTGTAGTTTTTACACAACTAAGCTGCATGATGAAATGTTGCATCATTGGGATTCACTGAATACTTGATAGATCAAGTATTATTAAGCTGCAGTCACATTGTATTTCCTGCAAACAGCTTCCTATTTAAACACTCTGTGCATATTAATAGGGATCTGAATGCAGTGGAGCCATCGCTTTTCCACTATACCAGTTTCAGTGCACCCTGGGAAGCCATGTTTATAGTATCTTACAACATATATAAGCTTCTTTTGACATATTTGCCTATATGCTGTGGCACAGTGCTGTCAACTACCATCTGCCTTTTTGTGTTGTTTAAGAGGATTTGGTGAGCATGTTGGCAAACCATTGCAAATTTCATACATCTTAAGTATTTCTGTTTACCTGGTGAATACGAGAACAGCAACCTCTTTCTTTTTGGTCTGTTTTTGGTCTCTACTAAATCCTGTGGGAAATGTCTGGCTCCTTAGCTGCTAAATGCTCCACTATATCCACCAGCTGGTTTCTACCTGTAGCTTTCTGTCTTCTGTTTGATGCTGAACAGCTACTGTACAGTAAGTTTTTAAAACTGAACACACCAGCCTGCTGGTGGGGAAAAAACAGTCTTATGACAGCGTTGTTAATGAGCTGCAAGTTATTAGAAAGCTAATCAGGCTACAGATTTAGGCGATGATCCATCTGTGTGGGTGATCCTTTTTTATAATTAATGTTGTTTTCAGTGTCAGTTGTTGCACTTCTAATAAAACAATGATTAAATGTAAAATCTCTTTATACATGGGGTATTTTTTGACCTCATCTGTAGTCCTCCTTGTTGCATATTAGGATGCCATAAATCAAGCCAGAAAGACATTTGGCTGGTTTCTGCATTTATCAAATGGTGCTTTATTGTGACACAGAGTTCGTGAGCAATTCAGGGCTTCTCATGTTAAAAATGTATTATTATTCTACTCCATATTTTTCCATGGCACCAAATGGACAGCTGTCTAAATAAGCACAATTTGTACGACAGTTCAAATCCTAAGTGTATTTCTTCTACACTGCACTCTTAAAAAGGTTTACGTTTGTTGGTGTGGTAGCAAGAAAAGAGAACGTGTGATCGGATCAGTAAAGGTAAAGTTAATATGGAAATGAGCTCCTGATTGTTGTGGAGGCTGGGGAGTTGTATAGTCCTTGACTCACACATTCAATTATGTTTTTTTATAAGCGGGGCATCTCTGTCCATCTGGAAGTCTAAATTATATTCAGTCATGTCCATTAGCCTCATGTATCCTTGAAGAGTGAGAGATTTTGATGTTAAATCCAGTTATTTATGTTATCTGTCACAATTAATGTTGTTCTTTTTAGTAGCTAAAAAATATTATTGTGAGGGTCCTGGGAGTTTGTTTTGTGCTAAATGTGGCATTTAATATACCAAAAAATATAATGCCTGAATTGACTGACTTTGTATAAGCTGTGCATGACCATTAGACTACATGAGCTGGAGTGTTTCATGGTCTAATTTAGATGAATTCCAAATCTGTTACCTCAGTGTATCCATGTCATTTTGCAGACCAGTGTCTATACAGTGTATTAGTTCTACAGTTGTTGGCTGCAGAGCTTTACTGTTCTTTGACGAGGGCCAAAACAAGCATGGAAAAACCATCAGTGACTCGTCATTGGAGTTTTTTTTGAAGAATTTTAAATATATACTTTTGTTTAATTATTAATTTCGATCTCATCTCTCTAGTGTTGACCATGAAATATTAAGCATCAAAGATTCAAAGTACATTAAAAATACTTGAAAAGCTTATGAAAGCCAAATATAGCATAAAAAATAGCACTTTGCCGGGTGTCCTTTGTCTGACATATGTTGGAAAAAGTAAAGTTTTCTGATTTTTATTAAATTACTCATTTAGATTAGAACCCAAACCCTTTTCCAACACAGGAATCATCACATCCAAGACTTCATCTGTCTATTAGGTTGGGCTTTAGTCAGAATTAACCACAGAGAGTGGCGCCTTCTTTATCTTTAGAATATCCTTCCAGTTCTCCAAAAAATCATCTCGTAGTGAGCTGAGCAAATTGCAAAGAGACGTGCGCAGCCATATCTTATCCATGCTTCATGCAGTTCAGACCACATGTTGAAAGTGATGCATAAATCTGTACGTAAAGTTACCGTAGCAACTTTCCCAGAAAAGCGACGAGGGTGGTTATTTGTAGGTGAAGCCGACGCTTCACCTACCACATTAACAGGAAGGAACGTGCACAGATACAAGAAGTACATAAGTCACACTGTGTTAAAAGGTATTTAACTCACGCCTCCGCCTCTTAAGACTGTCAGTATGACAGCAAGTCCTCAGGATAAATAAAGATGGAGGTATCATCTGTGTTTATGGACAGCAGCTGCAGACAGGGCGGAGGGAGGGAGGAGGGGAGGACTACAATGATTGCACTGACTGTTTATTTTTATCAGGGCATTAGCAGATTAGGCACTCAAACTAACAAGGTCATCAAACTCTGATGGCTGAGAGTAGCAGACCTCTGCTGAGCGGCTGGCCGAGAGGGGAGATTTGGTGCGATATAGTGGGTTTCACATTACTCGTGCTCCCTGGCCATCACCAGGGACTGACTTTATTAGTGCTTTTAGTGATCTGAAGGGCACAGAGATATAATTTGTTTAGAGATTCCCTACAAGCAACCGCAGTGCAAAAGCTTTACTGTATTGTGCTGACACATTGCCACATGTTGTTAAGTGTCTTAGAAACATTCGAGGGGTCAGTCTGCTTTTGTTGTAATGTTAAAGTGCATCTGTTGAGTAGCTTTAAACCTTTTCAGACAGCTTTCTGAATGATTTGCTAAAGAAGATTTCATTTCGTTTTTAATTCCTGAAAAGGTTTCTCACTTAACTCTTTAGATAATACCAAAGGCTTTTCCAAACTATAAATGTCAAAACAACTCACAGACGCGCTGTGATAATAAACAGTCAGGGTAACCTCCCCTGCTATGCTCTTCCACTCGCCTGCATTTTCAGCTATTTTCCTCTCTCCCCAGTGCTGAAATGTTGTGTGATGTGAGCTATAACAGTCATTGTCCCCAAGGTGTATTAAGGTGCAGAAGTCTATAGGGTTCTGAGGCTGTGGTGCAGGAACTATTGGCACTCGGTTACAGTGCACATCATCGTCCATTAAGATAGACATGGTTCAATGGGGCAGCAAGCAGTAGAGGTCAATCAGAGTAGCAAGCCCTTCTTAAAGTAGCAGCACGAGTGCAGTTTGAGCACTCGTTGCAGAGCTGAGCACAAAACACTCCATCTTGCGTACAGATTCTGTCTATTCCTACAGCTATGCCCTTGACCTTTTACACCTTTTATTATCTACTTTTTTAGCTGAACTCTCTGTCCCAAAGCTGTATTAATGCACTGTATTTTTTTAGATAGCCAATGATGATCTAGAATGGATTTTGGGAGCTTATCAACAGGCTCCTAAAGGTTGTCTACTGACTGCTGTGTAGCTACCTTGATTATTTGTGTTTGTGTAGTTCAGAATATTGCAAAATTCAGCCTAATATATCACCTCGTATTGTAACTTTCCACAGTGTGACAGGTCTGCGTTGTGCCAAGTGTAATATTCAATTGTTTCTGTTTGTCAGTCTAAGTAGCACAAGACAATGGAAAGCAATTTAGCATATCTCCTATTGTTTTTCTTCTCTCTCTTTTTTTTTTAACTGTAAAGTGTGGTTATTGATGTGTGGCTTAGGATTGTCTTTCTAGTGTTTGGAGAAGGCACCACCCACAGCAAAGCATCAACACAAGGGAAACGGAGACTAACAGAACATCTATAAATAGTTTGAGGTTAGGGGCTCTGGGGAAATCTCACAGCCTGAATAACAACTTGTTTTCCTTGTATAATATGTGGAACTAGTAGTATGATTTTGTTACTTAGCTGGATTGTATGTCTAGGAGCATTTATTTTTGCCCAGCCTATTGCATGCTGCATTTGAGCATTTGAATGCAGGATAGTAAGTACCCAAAGCTCGAGTTTTGGTCACAGCTTTCAACATTGTGCTGAGTTGTAAACATTATATTACAAGTACACTGCACAGGTTCCTAGGTTCTCTCTCTCGTTTTTTGTCCTTTCTGGGCTGATCTCACAAGCTTGTGTTTGGCCAAAGGCTGACTCATTGGTATTTGGGTGGGAATCTCAGTGGCTGAGCTGTTGATGACAGCCTCTCAGTTTGTTGTCAGGTTTCCCTTTGCTGTGAGATAAGATTTATGACTATGGAGAGGGTTGGTGAGAGAGAAATCCTCGTAGGCTCAGCTTAGCTTATCTGGATTTCTGCTCCCAGCACAGCTTCTCTCGCTGTCGGGCGCAAGTGGGTGACCTTGACAAGAATGTGGCTTATTTTTGTAATAGATACTGTTGTTGTCAATTGACCTATGGTCAGAGCGAGGGGGATGGGAAAAGAGAAAAAGGAAAAAGAGATGATAGTTTTAATCTGCCCACATATTTACAGTGTTGGAACAGAAATGAGTAGCAGTAGAGTTACTCATTTAATCAACTGTTAACAGAAACGGGAAATAACAGGTGGATCAAAGAATAAAACGGTTGTTAGAATTCATGCTGGCACAGTATGCAGCACTACAGAGAGCTTAAAACAACTTCCATTTACTAGGATAGCCTAATATCACATATCACTTATTTGCCTCAAGGAGCTTTCCACTTTGTAGAGGATACAACATCCTTCATATTTAATATCCTCAATAAGTTGAGTTATTAAGTGTTGCTCACAATCTAGCCACAAATGACTGATGTAGAAACCACAGATGGTCTTATAAAACAGCCAAACAAAGAGAAGAGTTCTTATTTTTGTTGTATAGCGGACAATAGTTGCATTATACCCGGCCATTTCCTTCTATAGGCATTCAGAACATTTGGCTGTAGTAAACATAAAGGGATATTCAGGTTGCCCTGCCTCTACATGAGGGCTTTCATTCCCCATACCCAACAGCCCGCCCCACTTATGCACTCATAACCCAACCCCCACCCCGTCCTCTAACAAACAATACCAGACCTAGGCTCAATGCAGCTAGCTGAACCAGAGAAGAGACGAAGGAATTAAGTTGACAAGGTCAAGCTGAACCAAGACAAGAGGATGTTAGCCAGTCAATCAACTAAGCATCTGGCCCGCCTGAGAAATCTCTGAACTAAATGGGTATAAATGATTCCCCCACAGGGATGTAACAGTTCAGACAAAAAGATCGTGTCCTCATTACAGTGCTGTTGGACAATCGTTAGATCCTTAAAAGGTGGCTCCTCATTTTGATTTTTTTTAAGTTCTGCTGGTTATCCTAAGTTGCTTTAATGGCTGCTGATGGCCAAGGCTTTAATGTACACTGGACATATTTAAACCACATGATTAACAGATCAGTTAATTTATTATATATGTTATATTTATTATATTTTTCCCATCTGCCTGTTTAGACATTCAGATATTTAATAAGCTGGTTAGTTTAAGGGTGGACTAACCTAGCTGCATTTGGCTAGTCAACGTAACACGGGCTTCAAGATGGCTTGTACTAAAGAAGTAAGGAGCCACAACCCTGTGGTGTTATTTGGCAACTGTACTTGTACTACTTATGTTCTGACTTGCCCAGAATGTACCCCGCCTCTTGACCAATAACAGCCGGGCCTGCAAACCTGAATTGGATAAATGGTTAAGATGATGGACTAATGAATGAGTTAAACCCCTTACATGACTTTGCGAGTAAAACAAAATAAAAAACCCCAAAACATTTCTCCCCAAACAACAGCCAGAGCCAACTAGCAGTAGTCTATATGTTTATTGACTTTATATAATACACACATGCTCATTAAGCAGTCATTATAAAACACTGGTATGGTGGCAAATCATAAAATGTTGTCACATGTCGTCCACAACAGCAGTGCCAGCCAAGCTCAAACAAAATAATAACATGTAATTCAGGATAATGTAAGAAGGATAATACTTTGGATGTTTTTAATGTGAACTTGAATTATTAAAGCAAATTTAGAAGTCACTCTTTTAGAATTTTTGCTTGATTGGAAGAATTTCCTCTTTTGGTACTTAAGTATCAGTTCTTGTGACATTCCTGTTCACATTTTGCTACATGTTTCTTTTTTCTTCAAATGTAATCCAGATTTTGCCTTTGTGGTGCGATCACAGTGTTAAATGGATAAGAGTTTTTCCTCTGTGTGACTTTGCTTTTCTGAACAAATTAGGCCACTGCTTCATAAGTGAGCAAATTGGTAAGCTCTACTTATCCTGGCTCAGTCCTCTACCCTGCGGTCCCTATGTGCCTTCTGTCTTTTTATATCACTTTTACTTCCCGTCATGTAGCTGGTAGCAGTGGGAGCAGTCTCCTGACTAATGTATGTTGTCCTTTCATCAGTGAGTGCAGATGTCTCCACAGGTAAGCCTCTCATGCTCTCACAAGAGGTTTCTCTTTGACAAAGCTTTGCATGCCTTTTTGTTTCAGTATAATCAAAGGCCTTGGTAAAATAGTAGCTCTGATTTGCAGCATACAGCTATAATTTGTCACACTGAAAAGATGTTAAATTTGATTACCGCTGAAATTTACACAAATGCGAAAGCATTTCATGTCATTCTAATAGCTGAGCTGTATTTCACAGCTGTGGACGAGGGCTTTGAGATGAAAGTCGACTCAGTGCTGCATATGAAACTGTTGCCTTTAAAGACATTTTTCATGTTTATGACTCGTCTTTAACAGTTCCCAAATGTGGAAGCGTTGCATCATAAAAAACGAGCCGTAATATTAAGTGTTAAAATGTGGGCTAGCTTGGATCGGACCTCGAATCAGATTTTCTTGGAGCTGTTTACAAATAAAATGTTTTGAAAAAGGAGTCGTTTTTCTTTCTTTAGGCTTTTAAGGTGAAAACAAATGAAGTCCAGCTTCATTTCTCTAGTGTGCCATATAAAAAATAAATAAATAAAAAAATGGTGTCACTTATGTGCAAGGTGCAGGGCTGTAATGTTAAGGAGTCGTATGGCAAATGGCATCTTTGTCAGACAATAACTATTTAGACTGAGTTCCTGGCTCACTCATTATAGCGCCAAAGAGATTGTAGGTCATGGGTGACCGACTTCATCGCAGCTTTGTTTCCTCTCTGTGTTATTTATGTGTGGTTAGGCTTTCCTGAAAGCACAATTAGCAGCTAAAACTGAGAAGAGTTGCCTAGAAACTGAGTGGCTTTTGCCAGCTGGTGGTCTACAATAGATGTCAGGTGTTCCTGTTTGTGTTTTCTCTCTCAGTTTCTGCGATTCATCTGAGCTTCAAAGAGAATGACAGTGTGGTTTTAGAAAAGGAATTAGTCCAGTGTGCAGTGTTTGAAAACAATTGGATAGGCTTTCAAGACTTGAAAGGGAATCCAGTCATTTTATGTCTCTTTTTTTTGTTGGTATGTGTGTCCCCTGGCTGTTTTTGAACAATTTAGTAATCTAATTAGATGAGGCTTGAGCATTTGTTTTCAATTGTGGCTTAATGCTGATAGCCATGTTACTTCAATGATCTCAGTAATGCAACTCGCTCTCTAAAAGCCGTCCAGCAACGGTATGCTGATAATTAGACTTCGTATTCCCGTCGTCTCGATTGGTTAGAATTTAAATGCTGCTGTTCTTAAATTCATTATGTGGATTCAACAATGCTGCGGAGATTACATGTCCCAGTGGAGGAGCGTAATCTCGATTGGCCTTCGACCTCAGTAACTCACCAAAGATGTTGACAGGCTTTGCCCCTCGAGTCAAAAAGAATTACATATTTGAAGCCGGCTCACTTAACTTCGCCAAGCTGAGGAGAAGTCAGCAAAGACTCCTTTTTTTTACTTAATGGTTCCTTGTCAGAAAGAATTACATTTTCTTCTTTCAAGACAGATTTTTTTCCCCCTTGTCTTTTGATGTTGAAAATTATGTTTTATTTCTCATGTTTTAGTAGGCTGGAAATTCTTGGGGGTTATATACGTCAGTCTTGACACTGTCGGTGGCTTTAGGTCTCAACGTTTTCACCAACAACGTTTGTAACTATGCACAGGTTATCTCGCTTACTACTTTCCACTTCCACAGAATAATTCAAGTTTCTAAAATGATACCACAGTAATGATACTATCATGATACAGCAGTTCTTCAAAACTCAATATGTTGCTAGGATACTTCATGGTATCTGCTAAAAGTGAAGAAGAGGGGGAAAAAAGTCCCAAAAGGTAAAAAGAAGGTCTTGTGTATTCAGTCCGTGCTTCGAGATGTCAGCGTTTGTGTATTATCATTATTTTCAATTTTAATAACGTGTCATTTAAATTAATTATCTCTCTGCTCTTCTCTGCTCTCCCCCGCTGTCTGTGTGGTTTGCCAATTTCCCACTCCAGGTCAGTTAACTTAATTTGACTTTGCCCTCATTCATTTGGTAAAAATATCACTGCAAAGAGTCATAAAGTAATGATACTGATTAGTAAAGTTGGGGAGGTGGGGTGCGGGGGTCCCTTGAGTCCACCTTAATGTTTAATAAAATAATGAGATTTGTCACCAGTGTATCAATCAGGTATCACAAGAGGAGGTGATACTATGTATTACCATATCAATATTTTTCTCCCGCCCTCACGCACAGCGGTCTCCTTGGGTTGGTGTAACACAGGCCAGCTGGCATAAATAAAATTGCAGCGGTGCGGCTTTCACTTCTTCTGAAGCACTGCTGCTAATGTTAGGACAGAGAATGAGAGACACTAGGGAGTTTATTTCCCTCTTCCAGCATGAACAGAAAGTAATATCTACTCCACCAAGTCATGGTGGGTAAGCTAGCTGACATACTAGACTACTGTAATGTACTGAACATAAGTGAATTTTTGTGTGTAAAAAAAAAAAGACATTTGTCTAGGCTTATATTGATTGACAATTAGCTAAAGTGTACACATTTTAAGATGTCTTTTTTATATATATACACAACAGCCTGCAATCTGTAAAATCCTTCCTACGTCTTCTCCCAGCTGACTGTATATCATATTCAGCTGTGTCCGCTCTTACGATCTGCTGCCATTTATTCATTCCCGTGTGCATCAGCAGTGTCTGTGACCCTCATTTTAGCAAACTGCCTAACAGAATGAAAGAAAAAAGCATGTTAATGACAGCAGCTGCAACATGACAGCTTTATTGACCTTTTAAAGGAAATGTTAAAAGAGAAAGTTACCCATCGGTCCGCATCTCCCGACGGAGCTCATCAGATCCTTTCTCACTGGTTGCTGTCAGTGATCATAAGTTAAAATGAAAATACAGGCAGTCCTTGTAGCAACTTTAACATTACTGTCACTCGGGCATTTTAAAGGATCTCACAGTCGGGGGTTTTAGCTGTTTTACTTGCACTCAAGTGTCTACAGTTATATTATAAGTCAACTGTGTGTGTGCCTCATCACCGATTATAGCCAAGACAACTTAGTCACTATAATACTGCAGTGTAATCCTTTTAATAATCGTCGCCCAAGCTCAGTGCTCAGTTTTTTAATCCCAACTCTAATAAACAAGTTAAAGCTGAAGTTAAATGTGTCCAGTTAAAAGTGCAGCAAGCATCCATCTGCCACAGCTGATTTATTGTGTGAACACTGGAAATCCAGGCAGAGTTCCCCTTAAGTCAGCACTCTTGAAGTATTCACAAGAGCAGTCCAGGATTTTTGGGATTTTTGCCAGTGAGTTAAACATTATTATTGCCAGTTTTGGCTTTCTTGTAGAGCTGGCACAAGGTTTGAGTTAAGAAAAGGTTTGCGTGACACTTGAGCGTTGTGGGTTTTTTAGGGGAGATTTCCAAATCCTTCTGTGAAGTCTAGCAAGGAGGGAAGAAATCATAGAATTTAGCATTGGCTGAGAGTCAGATAGAGCCTTGTAATCTGGCAAGTTATGTAGTTCGGTTGCATGTGGGTTTTTTAAAGGCTGGACACAGGGCATTTCAGTATGTGGTTTTGCATTCTCCAGCCTCAGAGAGAAAGTACTTTTGTTCACTCATCCATAGACAGAACCTGGAAGTGGAGAATTATATTCATGCACTTTCAAAACTGCTCCAGTTTCCACTGTGATTCTGCTTTTTGGGTTTAAAAAACAAACAAAAAACAGTTACCTAGTAAATTTTTATTTTATTATATAGTTGCATTACAGACTGGCTCATCACCTGCTGTATGTTTCTGACAGTTGAAATGGAACACTTTCCCTCCCCCTGCTTGGTAACAGAAAAACAAATTAAGCCAAAACTCATCTCAGCAAGGTTTTACTTCATCTGAAAATATAGCACGAGACTGTGGAATTCAAGTTCATTAATGGAAATTATAATTGTTCTGGGAATCACCAGCAGTCAGTGTTCTTCATACAAATAATTAGAGAGGTACAATGATTAAAAGGCTTCTGATACTCCTAGAAACCAGGGGAATCCTTGAACCCCACTCTGCTGTGACACTCAATCTGCATTTTCCATAATTCATTACTGGAGCCTTTTATTAGCCTCCTATAACTCATCACATGCACAAATGCACGTCGTTTTAGCTGAAATAATGTTGTTTTCAAATGTGTAGAAAAATATGAAGAGAAGAAGGCTACGATCATTATTACTTGTTAAATTGAAAAGAATTAATTGGACATTTGAATACCAAGTGATTAACCAGCTAACTGAGAATAATGGTTTGCAGGTCTTGTATGCAATATAGCAAAGGTGGGTCTGTCTGTATGAGTAAATAATTAATAATGAAGTAGCTGATTAAAGCACATGTCCCACGAACTGTTTTATCAGTCATTTTTACTGCAAGTTTTGATTGTGTGGACCTCATAATAGTTTCACTGCGATAAGCCGGTTATCGCCAGACCATAATGTTGTCGACTAGCTTTGGCCAGAAATGTATCCAAGATGTCAGCTCCTAAATTGTGGAGACTAGCAGTTTGAGAGTTGAGTCCATTTAAAGCAGGCCGTGCATGAACCTGTTTATCACCTTTCACCGTTTGCTGTCACTCCGAGGGAGGGTTTATTGTGTGGTCTTGTCTGCAGCCCTGTGCGTCTCCATAAGGCCTGAGAACAGCGTGCGGTGACAGCTTGGGTGATTACCTGTCCTGTCTCATTGTCTCAGTTGGCCTGCAGCTTGGCCACATCATGCATCAGAAACTGACACACAGTGATTACGATGTCGTTAGCCCTGAGAGTCTGTCGCTCTCTGCACTCATTAATTTGCTCTTCCTCTGAGCACTGGGAGAAATGGACTATCCACGCTGATTTCACTAAACCATGAAATATAAAGCTTCTATGATGACATGTCTTGAGCTAATATTAGATTTCATTGAAGACTAATGTTTGGTTTTTAAAGCACTCGATTCACAACAGACTGCGAGTCTTTATTCTGTGATTGATACACTTCAAACAGAATAATTCATAGTGTGCATTAGGGCTGGGCGATATGTCGTTAAATCAAAATCACGATTAATTAAACGTTTTACCTCGATTTCAAACACACACATCATAGTCCTCATAGTTTACTATGATTGTACTGTAAAGATACTCATCTACAGAGGCTGGGATATTTTTTTAGCTAATATGATGTGCTCCAGGATTGGTGGTATTACCTTTGGTCACTAAAGCAATTTTTTGCGCAGTTTTCTGCTTTCTTCTTTGTGTTTGATGTTGTCTTTATTGATGTGTGTCCAAACAACAGACACAGCTTTTTTTATTTGGCACAAACGGCTGGAGTTGTTCCAGCTGGCTCGGTGTTTGACTTTCCCTCAATGGTGTTTCCATGTCGTGGACTGGACGGGAAAGAGTCACGTGACAACACACTTTGTAGTATGTTTTAAAGGGGATGGTATATAATGGGGCGAGTATTAATAGAGTTTAAAAACAAAATGGCCAGCAAGATTACATCAATAAGAGGCTCTGAATGTTGGTTTTGATTCATTTTTCATTAATTGTCCAGCCCTAGTTTATATTTTAAAAGTCCCTCTTAAAGGCACAGAGACATGGGAAAATGAAAATGCTAATGGTTTTAATTCATGTTTGGCACAGATTTTTCAATGTTTTTCGTGAGGCAAGTTATAAAAGCAGTTCAACTGTGATAGCCCAAAATGCAAAAAAGCAGAAAAACATACTGACATTTGCCGTAATTGAGCATCATGGTGGTTTTCGATGTAACCCCCTCATTTCATGAAGCATTGCTGGCTGTGAAAAGCTCTACCTAAGCAAAGTGGTGCTTTGAACAGCATTCTGAGCATGATCAATGCCAGTGTTGAGAAGGCATCATATTGTTTACCGTGGTGAACACTGTTTAGCACTGTAATATTTGATTTGAAAAAATGTAACATTTGCATGGTACCCTGGTAATATCAGCAGCAAATGTAACTGGATAAAAAGCATCAATGTGGCTCATGTCATTACTGTTGCAGGTACTTGTTTGAAAAATTAAAGTAAAGTAGGATTCATCATTTGGGAACGATAAATGTGGAGTTTGTGCCTAGTCCCTTTAGTAGAAGGAAATCATTAAGGTTCTTTCCCTGGGAGTGATGCAGTTTCCCAACACTTCAGCTGTTTCTTTCTCAGATAAAATGGTGGACGGACATCCCTAAGAAGTAAGCGGTAACTTCAGCATCTGAAGCACCGAGTTGTAGTAGTTTTCTACATCGTTTTCAGCTTGGAGCAGTAAGTAGATTAGAACAATTATTTAAAGGGTGTACAGGCTTATAATCCAACGTGTCAATTGTTGTTTTGTCTTCTAAGTCTAATTGGATCCAGCATTGGCAGCATATTCCCAAGCACTGAGTGGTTTATGCCCAATTAATAAATGTGCGGTGCTGGCTGCGGCGTGGCATTCCTCCTGCAGTTCAGTGCTAATGATTTGGAGCGCTTTAATGTCGACTGCCTTGAATAAAGAGCACTAAGCCTGGTGTCACTCTGGCCCTTAAATCACCATCATTCTTCCTCTGTGCCTCTTTCCCACCTACACATTTTTCAGCCTGCAGTTCTCTCTTCCCCTCAGTCGTTCTCATCGGCTCCCTCGCTGTCCTTTTCATTTTCCTTCTCCGTGTCGGCCCACTGTCTCTTCATTGCTGTCACAGAGTGTCAGAACAGGTGGAATCAATTACTGACCCCGAGCAGCCCACTCCTTTGCCACAACTAGCTCTTTAATTGAGGAAATTAATGAGTGTTCAGTCTGCGAGATGATTTGGTGTCACGAACGTCGCTTTGCAGTGTGCGAGGCAGGAAAGCTGGGGGAGGGATTGTTTGGCCAATCCCGTATAACAAACACGGTCCTTTTCAGATTTCCACCTCTGCCTTCCCTGCCTGCTAATCACCACTGAATCGAGGAAAAACACAGCAGTGCATTGCTAACTGCTGCATCACGCTTTCTGTAACGAAGCTAGCTTTTAAAGTCCACTGAAATACCAGAATGTCCTCGATGCATTCAGCGCTTTGTTCACTTCCTCTCATTGTGGCATCCGCTGGCCCGAGACTCAGCATCTGGCCCCTATCTGTTTATAGAGAGGTTCTGAAGTGTGTTTCTATTTCTCTGAACCTCCACTTCTTCCTTCACAGATGGAATCTCCTGTCTCCACGCCAGCTCCACCCCCCCTCCACCTCCTGGCCACAGTAGGCAACAGTGAGATTGCCTCACCATGCGAGCAGATAATGGTGCGCACACGCTCGGTGGCGGTGAACACATCAGACGTGGCCCTGTCTACCGAACCGGAGTGCTTGGGGCCCTGTGAGCCTGGAACCAGTGTCAATCTTGAAGGCATAGTGTGGCAGGAAACTGAAGACGGTAAGTGGAGCAGTTATACGTGCTGTTTTGTAAATCTCTTTCCTGTGAAACAAATGAGCTGTGGATTGTGGAGTTAAAGAAAATAGGTAAAAACATATGGGACAGGTTTTTTTGTTCCTTTTATTTACAAAGCCAGAGCAGCTATGTGTTTGCATTATAACATCAAAGAGCTATTGGTTTTTCAAAGCTTTAGTGAATCCTCTGTCATTTAAAAAAATATCATCTTGCTGTCATTACTGTACATATTTTGCCTGCTAAAATGTAATTGTATATGCTCAGACAGCCTCAGGAAATGGTTGATGGTGGTGGTACTAATGCGTGCTTTACCAGCGCACATGCTGCGTAATATTGCCAAGAAGAATAGTAGTTGGCAGGCAGTTCTTAGGTGGCCTTGATTTCTTTGTTTTTGTTTGGGGGGGGTCTTTTTCTTTTTTTCTTAGGAGTATGAAGACGGGAGTTTGTTGCACAGAGATATCTGTTCTGCAGCAACATGCCTCAAACACAAAGCACTTTTTCTTTTTTCCGTTCTTTTTCTTTTTTTTGTTTTCCACAAGCCTGCCAGTTGGGAAAATAGTTGGCTCCTTTCCTGCAGTGCAGTCCGAGGGAAATCTCATACGCTCTCAGTTTTCCTCCCTTTGATCGAAAACCTCATGCAGCTCATTTAATTTTAAGATGTATCACTATCACACCATCAGGTTCTGCTGGTTCTGAAGAACTGCCCACCCCCCCACTTTATTTTTTTTTCTTTTGTGGATGTGAAATAATGCAAACACCTAATCTTCAAAGCAGCTTGCTCTCAGTCTCTCTGCGGGCATGCTGAGTACAAATCGCCCACACATCCACAGAGCTGTTTGTTGGTTCACTTGGAGGAACCAAACAGGGAAAAAAAAGGTCCCTGCCTCATCAGCATTCCCAAAGCACAGTCCCTGCTATTGAGTGGCTTTTCTCCCCTCTCT
>VUQG01019453.1:0-13420 GCA_015106755.1 Etia nguti | reverse complement strand
TGCACTCAGACCAAAGGGGGCTGAATAATTACGCACACCCCACTTTTCAGTTATTTATTTGTAAAAAATGTTTGGAATCATGTATGATTATTGTTCCACTTCTCACGTGTACACCACTTTGTATTGGTCTTTCACGTGGAATTCCAATAAAATTGATTCATGTTTGTGGCTGTAATGTGACAAAATGTGGGAAAGTTCAAGGGGGCCGAATACTTTTGCAAGCCACTGTATCTCTTATTAGTTGAACACAGATTTTCTGTGCTTCACTGCACCTTTTCTAATGCTGATTTTTTTATAGCACATCAGCTCTGTTTTTGTTTGAATTTCACTTAGAGTGACATGAACACTTTGCGCTGGTGGCCTCTGTCAGAATGCTTCATGTGTAAATGTTTCCTATATAAAATATAAAAGAAAATGCATGAAGAGACAGCATAATGTAACTCCATGGGTCTTTCGTTTCTCTGTTTGCCCCCACTCAGCAATATCTAAAAAGAAGACAATTCTATTACCCTGAATGCCGGGACCTTTCAATTATTTGTGGAAGCTGAACTCCATTTGCAGAATACGGCTACTCTTGGTGTGTAGCGTTTGAAATGTGCTCTTCCAAGCACAGGATGAATGGCACTACTTACTGTATTCTTATTACTGCTCGCTGCCTTTTCGGCAGAGGGTATATGGAGTGATGCCATTTATCATGCAAGACATGAGGCTGGGGTTTTACAAAACACATTTTCACCTGCAGGGAGTTCGCAAAGCACATCTTTGATGCATTTTCATATTTATTGGGCATCTTTATTTATATATTTTTTGTTTTCAGTGAGCAAGCTAGCCAGGATACTCTGAGTGCGGGAGGCACTGTCCTCGTGACACAGGTGTCAGAAAGTATTGAGTAATTCAAATGTTGAACATCCTGTGGGGATAAACCTTAATTTCTTCAAGTGAACACGCTGAAAATCCATAAACAAACTGGCAGTGAGAGTGTTTGATAGCTGGACTGCCTGAAGGCTTTATTGGAAGATTACAGTAAGTAGCCCCAGGAGGCCCTATAACAGATGATGTGACTCTTGCATGCATGCAGATGTGACAGATGCTATGCTTATGGATTTTTCAATGAGACATACACTGTCCAAGTCCCAGGATCAGGAACTATAGTACCTAACAGGAAGCTGTCCCTTCATTCTCAGGCTCTTTAACAATCATGTTGTTTCCTTGAGTTCATTCAAGATTATTTCTAAAAATCCAAATTGAAATGATTCCCTCAGGTATTGAGATTAATTTTGTACAACAAATATTATAAATATCATTGAAGGCACTGGTCTTTGTCTACAGTTTATTGCCAAAAATTCCTTAGGCATCATCTGCTCGACGGAGCACATTTTGAGATGTGATATCGAACTCTAGAATAACTTTCACACATTCACATTCTGGCAATGTTATTCAGCATGATGCTTTATCCGCCACTTTTGGTTAACAGAAATGACTCAATTACAATCTTTTATTAAGTGCCATGATTTGTACAGACATCTCTGATGAAGAGAAGATGAACTCCTGAGCCTCTGATTTAACCCCCTAGCACTGAGACATTTACATAACTTTTGAAAACAAAAACCCAAAAAACTGGGGGCTCCCATAAAAATGTATTAAATTCACCCCCACTGGTTAAGAAACTACTATAACTTAACTGGTGAAACCAGGTGTCAGATTTTCGATTTTCAATTTTGCAATGCATGCAGTGAACATGAAAGGAAAATACAAAAGGTCCTGGTGATCATGCACTGTACAAATGTAACGGTGAATATACCCAGTAACTGGTGAAGTCCTGAGCATATGAGGGTTTTTTTTAAAACAAGCAAGGGATGGATCTAAGGCAGAGGTTCCCAACCTTTTTTTGTGCCACGGACTGGCTTTTAAGGTGTCGTGGATAAATACAACAAAATAAAACCGGTACCGGTACCAAAAAAAGAAGATTTATTCATAACACACGGGGAAAGACCCAGGGAAACTGAGTTAACGATAAAAATGATTAAAAAAATAACGATAAAAACCTGAAAACCATAAATTTCACACCCGAGCCTCAACTCTCGCGGCCCGGTACCGAACGACTCATGGACTGGTACCGGTCCGTAGCCTGGGTGTTCGGGACTGCTGATCTAGGGGACATTTCACACTCATATTAATGACAATGATCTTCAGGATCAATAATGGTCAAAGTGATCAATTGGCCACCCGTTAAGCTGATATTTATGTAGTCTTAATAATAATAATAATGAATTAAATCAATCTATTCATTATAGTTACATAGATAGATAGATAGATAGATAGATAGATAGATAGATAGAAACATATATGATTTATTTATTTTTTTACTTTGCTATAGCACACTTGAGATATGTATGAGTGTCAGTGAACAATGTTCTTGGTCGCACTTTTGCCTTTTCTGAAATGAATGTTGAATGTGCATGTCGAGAAAAGCTACACTGATCCATCATCGTCATTGTTTTTGTGATTTTTAATAACTTATAGTAATTTTAATGTAAATAATTTTCCCCTCCACCCCTTGCTTACCAGGTGTTTGTCAGTGAAACTCTCTGCTGTATGTGGGATGGGCCAAATAAAGGAGAGACAGGTGAGCTGTGTTACACACATTCATAGTCAAGAATTGCAGTGGGCTAAATAAATTAGGGTTAGGTGATTCCTTAATCAATGCATGTTAACCTTTTCTATCCTTTCTAAGCAGCAATGGCAAAAGTTACATCCAATCTGGCAGGACTATGGAAAAAATCATTTAACCCAATCATACAGTAGTGACTTGTTAATCACAAGATAGGCCTGTCCTACAGCATACCCTGCTTTGTCATCATTGTACACACTATTTGGCCCAGAATATACAAAATGAACATTATAATGTGTTCATTAAAACTGGTGTCAGAGCTCATCAATTCATCAGGAGACTCTTTGTTGAGGGGATAGATCAAGGGAGGTGGGCACTTCAACATCGGCTTGTCTTTTTCTGATATCCCCCCAAAAAACAAACAAAAAACCAGGGCAAGACAAAAAACAAAAAAATAATGCACACATACCTCCGAGGACCAGAGCTGAATACTCATAGATTCCTGTCTGGTTGGTCTCAGTCACTCTTTAAAAGAATTTGGCCTTGCTCGCACTCTCTGTGGCCTTTGAACTACAGCTGCTCATCCCCGATGTTTGCTGCATACGTCTGCACATTATTCTTCCTTAAAGATACAACAAAACACAGCAGGTAAGACAGAAAAATGAGAAGAAGCGAGAATGTCATTTATCATGATCAGGGATGCAGCTTTGACTAGCGCCATGTGGAGGCATAGGCGTTATGCAGCAGACATTTTTCACAGAAGAGGTTATACACTGTGTTAAGATGGGCAATGGTATAGGTGGAGGATGTGCTTTGACTTTTAGATTAGTTTTAGGGTGAGGATAGTAGCGCTGTCCGTAAAGCCGATCTGAAAGTGGAATGAAGACCCACCAAAAGGGGCAAGTCTGAGTTTTATGGCTCCTGCATTAAAAAGTTAATAAAAATGTTACTTTACTGTTTGTGCTAACTCCGAGCCACTGTAATTTAAAGGGATGTGAGTTGTATTGATTCTTTTCACACTCCTAATGGTCCCAGTGACACCCTTGGATGTGGATAAAAGTGACAGAGTTGTTGCCATAATGTATTTTTTAAATAAAAAGCAGGTACACAAAACATGACTGCACCACTGGTTTTTATGGCGGCAAGTATTTTAACTCAAATAAAGACTATCAGGTGTGTGGAAATGTAGCCCAAACAATGGAGGGATATGGGCTTTCAGTAGTAGCAGGACACCACCTGCCATTATAACTACTGAGGTTTTCAGTACATTTTCAGACTGTGGGGTGTCCCATACTTTACTGCATACTATACTTTTTAAAATGTAAATCTACTAGTTTATGGATAAATATGGCTGATTCAGGACTCTTGTATTGCATTGAATCTGCAGAGAAGCTGCATTATATAAATATTTCAGGTCAGTTTTTACATAATTTCTCTCATCGCCTTTTCCACAGAGCCATATCCAGTCCTAAAGATCATGCAAAAACAGAGGCTTTTTTCCCCCCGAAAGATCAAAAGTAATAATCATGCTTTGTTTCTTATGTCATACATTTTTCTATGTTTGTTGCTGTTTTTTTTCAAACAATATTTATTTAAATATTAGAAGAAAGTGCAATTTGTTGAAATAAGTATTGACAAGTATCAAAATAGTGAGAAGTTCTAAGTTCTAATAGCTTTTGAATGTATCATATTCAAAAAAGTAGTCTAAAAAAATCTGTCAGTAACACGTATTTGCACAGAAAGGGACGTGCACTTAAAGATGACTACCAAACAAAATCAGTGCACATGGACTCCCCTGTTAAAATGACCAACTTGACAGCAGAAAGAAATGTGTTTAATTCAAGGCAGTGAATTCAAGGCATATGAACATTCAGTCAATGGTATGTACTCCAGTCTTTTACTTTTATATTCCTTAACATTAATATGCAGGTATCTGCCTCTGTGTATGCAGGTATCTCCCAAGTCCCCAAGGCCCAGCCAGAACCCCAGCCTCCCAGAACTCCAAGTCCCCAAGCTTGCCCTGGACCCACCCAGGGGCAGCTAGGATACCAGGTAATCTGTGTCCGCCGGCAAAGAACCTCCCCCAGCACTGCTGCACACTGCCACCAGAAAAACACCGCACAAGAGCCACCAGAGCCCTATCCAGAACATCTGTTGACCTGTATAGTAAACCCTATGTAGTGTTTTGTATTGTATTAATTGTAGACTGGGATTTCTAATGAAAGGTTTTTAAACATATCTGGATATGCCCATTTTGCAATAGGAAGAGATATCGATTCATCTATTTTGGAAAGTGTCCTGTATATTTTAGACAGTAATTCCAGGGTTTAAGATTAAGGAATTTTACCACACTTGATGGTGTTTGTAATTAAACTTGATCAAGTTTAAATGTCTTTTTTATTATATATTTAATTTGTTGATTTTCTAAAAATCTGTTCTTGTTAATCCCATACTGTGTAACTAGTCTGTCAAACGGAACAGAAAAGTCTGTTCCTTCAAATATATTATATGTTCCAAGTATTTAATTCCTTTACAACTCCAATCTGGGAAGTTAATCATATTATTGTTTTGTAGTATGTCAGGGTTGTTCCAAATAGGTGTACATTTGCATGGGATTAATGAAGACTCAGTCAAACATGTCGTTTGATGTTTGAGCTGATAAATGGTAGGTCCGAAATCTCTATATTATTGCATAGTGCCTGTTCTATGTCTAGCCAGGGCTCATGTATGAGGGTATGTTTTAACCATCTTGAGATGAATTGTAGCCTATTGTCTAAGAAATAGTCTTGAAAGTTAGGCAGATCTAGTCCTTTATCCTTGTTACTTTGTAGCATTTTTAAGCAAATGTGCGGGGGTTTATCTTTCCAAAGGAATCAATTTGATTCCTTATTGATTCTCACTGGTTTCTCATTGGCTCTGTTTTGAGAGTACCCATAGTTGCAATAAAGCAACACACATCTGTAAGAGCTTTCTCTTAGTAGAATGAAAACCAGCATAAAAAAGCGATCGCTGCAGTGATTCTGCTTTAACCGGTAGAAAAGCAGCCTGACCTCTCATCTGCTTGTTACCTGTTGAAGTTCAGGGTCTGGATGCTGGGGACAGCATTCACTCAGCTTTCACTCTGGGTTCTTGGCTAGCTTAGCATTAGCATGCTGTCTGTGCAGATGCTTGCAAAGAATTGAAGTTGTGTTAGCACCATAGTGTGGTTGTTTCTGCCCTGGATGCACTTTTACACTTTAATATTTATCTCTTTCTTTTGTCCAAACAAAATAAAATAAATGGCCATCTCCATGCTCTAGACTACATCGCTATTTTCCTCCTCTGGCATGCAAACTGAAATCAGCTGATTGTAGTGAGTTGATTCATAGGCAGGCAGACTAACCAAGGAATTGGACTACTGGGAAACGTTTTTCTACGAGAACCGGTTCTCGATTTTCATCCCTACTGTTGACAACATCTGCACCAGCTTCATGACCAAATGGAATGATTTCCAGGTGTGCCTTTTGTCAAAAATTAATTGGTAGAGTCCCAAAGGTTGTAGTGTTTCTATATATCGCAGAAAATATTACAGGAATTAAGTAAGAAAAAAAATGGCCTATTGGCACTTTAAGACAAGAACGTTTTTCCGTTCTGTCTATGCTCCCCAGATTTCAAACATCAGATACTATTAGACTAAAGTGCCTATAAAGTACAGTCAAACTATTGCGATAAAACAGGCAGAATCATAAGAAGACCAGTTCTTTTGATGGTGTTCAATCTCAAACTCAGATGTAAATGATAGTTTGGGCGGACCTTTTCGGTAAAATATTTATTTAAGTGATTTATTCAGAATTCAACAGAAAAATTAAGAATCCTACAACAATATTCGGTAAAGACATTTAGTTCATGGTTCATGGTCCTGTCCAACGACCATGAACAAACATAGTTCAAGGTTGCCAAAAATAGCAAGATAACATTTTGCTTTGGTAATCAACTTTTTTGATTACCACAATATAAATTAGTATATGCTGCATGTATCTGATATCTTCAGGATTATTCTGTGATTGCTCTACAAATTGAAAAATGAATAGATAGATAGATAGATAGATAGATAGATAGATAGATAGATAGATAGATAGATAGATAGATAGATAGATAGATAGATAGATAGAGCAGACAGCATAGTGTACAGGGCGAACAAGGAACCTATACATTCATAGACTGAATTCATTTGGCATGATAATGCTCCATTGGTCTATATGTAGGCCTATAGTATAAGTTCTTCAAAAAACCTTTTCACCCACTCACTACATATAGCACTGCTCATGAACTCCATATAAAATTTTAACAGGACTTTAATCCTATTTGACAGCTGGTTTGATACCCCAATGTCAGATTGAAAGAAAAAGAGAGTAATGCATCTCAGTAACAGATACAAGTAATGCCTCGCTGTCAGAAAGAACTCTTACAACTAATTTGTTTGTCTCATGTTGAAAGCCAAAATGGATTGGGATGACAGACTTTCACTGGATTAACAGTGACAGCAGTCACTTTAACTCTTTCACGAGGTGGAATAAACAATTAGATGGTGAAGCTATGTGGTTTCATCTGTTATGTAAACCCACACAAGACACTTGAACCCTCAATTGCTTCAACAGAAATCCAAGGATGCCTTTGCTTATTTCATGTGCTTACCTGTTATTAGAACAAAACCTTCAATTACAAAACCACTCCAACCAGTGCACATAACTGAAGACAAAATAGTATGTCCCAAGTCCTACTAGAGCACCTGCACATGTATACACAAACACATGGGTGATTTGGAAGCTAAACATCAGTCATCTCATTCAGCTCTTTTGTCTTATGCTTTCTTGTACATCATTTGCGAATTACACAACACCACGATGCCAGTTTCATTTCAAGATCTCCCTCTTGGTTTAAAGACAAGCTATTTGCTAGTTTCTCATTGTAACATGCTGTTTATCAAGGTAATATTCTTGTATCAGACTTAAAATAAAGAGTTGATAATGATATAGTAACAGTAACAGGACCTACGCTTCAAATGCATAGAGGCAGAGTCTACCACAGCTGACAGAACCCGAGTTGTAGGATGTGCAAAGGTGCCTCAGAGGCAGTTCAGCAGATAATGGCAGGATGTAAGATGCAAGCTTGGACAATGTACACTGAGAGGAACAAATGACTGGGATAGTCTACAGTACCTTTTGTGCAACATATGGGTTAGAAGTCCCCAGATCTCCAGGGAGACGCCTATAAAGATCGTTGAAAACTACTGGGCAAAGTTCTGGTGGGACTCCAGGTTCCTGAAAGACAAGCAGCTGCTGGTGATCCAATTAGACATAGGCGCAGAAGACCACAGTTGTAAGAGTGGTGGTGATCCCAGCCATAAACAACATCACAAAGAAAGAGTACAAGAAAATAGAGAAGTACCAAGGGCTGAAGGAACAACTAGAGCAGATGTGGAAAGTAAAATCTGAAGTGGTCTCGGTGGTAATAGGAGCATTGCAAGGTATTTTTTTAACTTACTGACATTTTTTACATACAAAATGATATGAACAGCTGATGGTTATGTTTCTTTAACAGAGATTAAACGAGCCAACAGTGTTTAAAAGCAGAACCAACATAAATAACTGATTGATAACACAATCAGCATATTTCCAACAAAAGTAATGATTCATTACAAGCTATATAAAACAGAACCGTTGCCTGTACACATTTTACTCTTTACTTTTCTGTTCGTTATATGATGTGCAACAGTTTTGAGTGCTTACAAAGCCAAAAAATAAATAAATAAATACATTGGCTTAATTGTTGTTCCTTGGGTATTTAAAAGTAGAATGGGAGGCAGTCCCTTCAGCTTTCAGGGCCCTCTTCTGTGGAACCATCTCCCAGTTTGGATTTGGGAAACAGACATCCTCTCTACTTTTAGGGCTTCAAAGTAAAGAGGGTGTCTACTTTTAGGGTTTAAAACCTTCTTTGATAAAGCATATGGTTAGGGCTGGATCAGGTTACCCTGAATCCTTCCTTGGTTATACTGCAGTTGCCCTAGGCTGTTGGCGGCTTCTGTTACTTAATTACTTCCAGGAAAAAGTAATTCTTTACATTATGTATTACATTACATTCACGTTTCTCTGTACAATGACCTGAAACCCACTGTCACATAATTACCATTAAATAATGTAAATCTGAGGCTACAGTCACACACCAACACAAATCCCTATCCTAATGAGGACACACATATAATGTTTCTCATAGTATTTATGTTATTGTGTTAGCAGTACAGTCTAGTTGTTTTAGTCCTCGATGCATTTCGCATTTTACCATTGTGTTCTTGCCCTTTTATGCAATAAAAGTAATGTCCATATCCACACTGTAGACTGCACCACTAATTTCCATTCCCTGTATGAAGGGTAAAAGCAAATGCTAGCTATAATTTAGACATTTTTTAAACATGGTGGCCACAAGCCAGTGTACTCTATGTGCCTGTCCCAAGTTAGGGATGGATCAGGTGACCCTAAATCCTCCCTTAGTTGCACTGCAATAGGCCCAGGCTGCTGGGCGATTCCCATGATGCAGTGATTGTTTCTTCTTCACCCTCTATGTGTTTATACACCGCTCTGCTTTTAATTCAACTCTGGCTCTCTTCCACGCTGTACTTTTTTTGTCCTGTCTTCCTCCCTTCAGCCTTAACTGGACACGGCACATGGCCCCTCCATGAGCCTGGTTCTGTCAGAGGTTTCCTCATGTTAAACATGAGTTTTTTATTCCCAGTGTTGCCAAATATTCCCCTATGAAGGGTCGTCTGATTGTCAGGGTTTTCTCTTGATTATTGTATAGTCTTTACTGTACAATACTAAGCGCCTTGAGGTGACTGTAGTTGTGATTTGGCACTTTATAAATAAATTTAAATTGAATTGCAAGGACTGCTTCCAGCAGATGCTATGTTTAGATCACTTCTCTTCCAGCTTTGAACACTTGCATGTGACCTCCTGCAATTTCACAGTGGCTTCCAAAGCTGTGTATAAATAACATCAACATGTGTCAAGGCGACTTAATTTTTCATGGATATTGAAAGGACACAATCACCCTCTTTCCAACATTTGGTTTTCTGCAACTTTGACCTCTTATCCAAAATGAAATGGTTTTCTCTTGTAAGTTGCAGCAGATGGCCTGCTGTCCCTGATCCTTAATTCTGTAGGTGGTCTCTTGCTGTTAAAAGAGAATAGTCCTATGTCTCACTTCCAAAGTGCTCACAATACAAGATAGAGATCATTGGAGTTCTCTATCTCATATTGTAGGGTCTTTATCTTACTATTTAAAGGGCCTTGAGATGAAGGGTGTTGAGGTCTTATGCTATTTTTACAAAAGAACAAATAATAGTAATTGACTTTGTTTTTTAGGTCTTTATAATCTGAACAATTAATATGTAAACGATATAATGTCACATACAGCCAGTCTATAACATACAGAAGACATTATTACAAGCTTGTCCTAATACAAACAGAAATACTACCGCAATATTTCAGTTTGTAAGAGATGAAAACTTGGCTGTCTCTACTGTCTTATACCACTTGAACTCCTCCAGCTACTCTTCGAAGAGATAAGTTGTATTTGGCTCGTTTTGTGAAAAGATAAGAAAGCTTGAATTTGTCTTAAAAATTAGCTATGCCTAGAAACAAGGGAGGAAAGGGCCTGGCTGATGTGTATCTTTAATATTTCTCTCATAGTGGCATACCCTTAGTAGTCACATGAGAAACAACAGGAGTAGAGCTGGGAATGACTAATGGCAATGGTGGTTAAAAACAAACTGCAAAATATTTATAAAGCTTGTGGTAACTTTCTAATATCCAGAAGACAGACAAACAGTTAAATTTACTTTAATTAATGCACTTCATTTGCTATTAGCGTCCCACTTAGGAATCTCACATTGTATGCAAGCTGTGGGTAAAACATTTGTAAAGGTTTCTAAGAGCAACAGACACCAGAGCTGAAAAAAATTGAGATATCACAGTGGGTACTGAGCTTCACAGGTTGAGCTGAGTGATTAAACATTTTAGCAGTATTTACAGCTGAAAAGTGATGCTGATGCATAGCGTCACAAGGATATTGAATTGTGATAAGAATCCAAAAATAGCCATGGCAGCAATTTGGGGAATGGTCTGAGCTAGAAGAGGCATTTGAGCGTAGAGTATTTATTTCTTGGGGGACTTCAAGCATTCAAGAACAATGGGATGCGGATTTATCTCACCACGGATCAATGGCATGTGTGACAGTGCAAAGTATTTGTCAAAGCGAGGGCAATATGAAGTTGTGTAGGAAGACATTGTGCTCGGAGTCTATATTTGCTGATGTCCTGTGACTGCTTATTTCTCCTCTGCATGATGTTATCTCACATTTTTAGCACAGCATGCAAGATTTCAACATATGTGTGTAAGATAGTAGTGAAGGAAGTCTTCACATCCTTAAAGCTGTTGTTGGCTCAAAAATATATTTTACTCATTGTTCTGTCTCTGATGTTTGACATTTACTGTACAAACTGATGTATGTTCAGAGTAGATGTGTCATGGTTTCAAATTTTCATGATACCCATGTTTTGTGGGTCAAAGATTGTGATATGTTATAGGTGAACAAGGTAGCTGCAGGGAGTGGTGGTAGTGGTTACAACTGGCGTAACTAATAAACATCAAAGTATATAAATAGCATTAAAACCAACAAATGACTCTAACAGTATTCATTATTCAGTTTGTACACAAAATATCATGATGCCTCAGCAGACTGAAACAGTAACCCAGGAAGGGAATTTTGGCTCTCTCTCATGCTAATTTGTAGCTAATTCTATATCCCAGTTCTCCTGATGGGTAGCTAAAATTGAGCCCAGAAGTACAGTAGCGCACTCAGGCTAACCACAAACTCTAGACATACCAGTGAGTAAAGACACAGGGCATTGTACCAAATGTTAACAGAACAGCTACTGAAACGTTGGCTCAGACCACAAAAAAACAGAAAAAAGTCCTCAATATTTTGCTTATCTCCAGAGCTTCATTCAGTAACATAACAACAGCCTAACTGCACCTGCATGAGTGACTCAGTCTAACTTAGCAGATTTGTGGTGTGAAGCAACTCTCATCCCCAAAGTGAGGGAAGTAGCTGCAGCCAGAGAAAAGTGAGTGCTGTCAGTAGTAGTCACTTTACTTTAATCGGTGTATAGATAAGCTTTAGGTATAGATAAGCTTACCTACAGCTTACCTAAAGCTGTAGGTAAGTAACTACTCAAACAAATGTTTCTGAAAGGGATGAGAACTGTGATAAACTAGGAAGTGTGTCTAACCTTAACTGTACTGCGCAGGATTATTTGTGAAATAATCATATGGTTCATTCTAACATGTTAGCAAATTACAGCTATTGATACATCAAAAGAAAGGTCTCGACCCAAAGTTAATCACCCTACCAAAGAGAACATGGCAGGGTTAGGATTAGTCAGTGTCAGACCCACAATCCAGGATGAAACTGGAGCATCCACAAATACATCAGGACGATGGCAGCTGAAGACAGATGGGGATGAGGAACTATCATGTACGACCAATCCCCTACATGCTGTGTACCACTGACAGATAGATGAAGTGGTTGACCTCAAAAAACCAAATTGTCTAGAAATGACCAACCTCACAAGCTCACACATACATTGAGAGTCACACCCAAGTGGCTGGGATATTGTACATGAACATCTGTGCAAAACATGGATTAGAAATCCCCAAGTCCTGATAGGAGACACCACCAAAGGTTGTTGAGAAAAACAGGACTAAGGTCTTGTCAGATCTCAAGCTCCAGTCAAACAAGCAGCTGCTGGCCAAGCAACCAAACATGGTGGTTGGCAGACAAGGAACAGAAGACCATAGTTGTGATAGATGTGGTAATCTCAGCAGACAGGAACATCAGGAAAAAGATGCATGAGAAAACAAAGAAGTACTAGGGCCTGAAGGAAGAACTAGAGCAGATGTGGAACTCAAAGTACAAAGTGGTAATAGGAACATTAGGAGCTGTAACCCCCAAACTTGAAGAATAGCTCTAGCAGATTCTAGGCACACATGGGAGGTTTCTGTCCAGTGGTGTTGTGTTTATAGCATGCAGGCCTGTGTTTGTACAGCCTATGCAACACCAATTTTTCTTACCAAACCATAGTCACACTAAATCTAAAGGCAGGTTCAAGCCCATATCGTTTTAAATGCAAGGCAACAGTACTTAATGTCTTCCTACTTGTAGGCACTATGCAGCTGTTGTCTGTGTTTAGATTTTGCTTCTAGATAACATGACTTCTGCTTTTGGAACAGATAGAGGACACCAGAACAGAGATACAGGGTCATTACTCTTGGGAGATGGCTGAAACTTGCTGAAACTTTCGGAATTGACATAAAGGAATGTAGAGAAAAGTGGAAAAACTTGAGGGACAAAACTAACAAAACAAAACTAACAATAACAATGAGTGGGGACTCAAAACTGGTCAGATTGAAGGATGATTTTTTTTTAGGTGGTAAAGCTCATGGCAAAATAAAGTAAGATAATGGGATCTTTAAGAAAAGTAAAAAATACTAATATAGTGCAAAAGTGCAAATGGGTAGTGTGATGTAATTTCATGTTTTTTTCTTTATTTTCATGACTATTTACAGTATAGATTCTCACTGAAGGCATCAAAACTATCTGTGAACACATATGGAATTATGTAGTTTAAAAAAAGTGTGGAATGACTCAAAACATGTTTAATATTTTAGATTTTTCAAAGTAGCCACCCTTTGCTTATATAAATATACATCTCTC
>VUQG01019451.1:0-11327 GCA_015106755.1 Etia nguti | reverse complement strand
GTGCCAGCGTTGTATTAAGTGGAGTTAATACAAAGCTGTATTAACACCCCCCTCCTGTTTTCTGCATCATATGTCACCTTCACAAAGGAGCTGTCTGATTATTTCTCGTGCCTGATGATAGATACATGCACATAGAAAGAGCAGCAGTTAAGTTGTAGCCCCCACATGTCTGAGTGTAATTTAAATGAAAACACATTAAGCTACATTTGCTGCAAGAAGTAACAACGAATTCCTCTGTGGCATCTTTGACTGTAACATAGGCATGTTGTGATCACCCATATCTCCTGAGCCAAGAAGTGACTATGTTGAATTGATTACATTTAACAATACTAGTAAACAGAATCATGTATACGTTTGTTTTTATCAGGTTGGAACTTTTCTCCAGTTCGTTAAACACAACAACAGCGACAACACAGGAAACAGTCAATCAATCAATCAAAAAAGAAAGAAAGTTAAAACACATTCTTAATCCATGTTAAATGACAGATTAAGAGCAGTTAATATCAGTATCAGTGCCTTAAAATCTGTCTCATCAGTCACCTGGCAGAGTTAGAGTAGAATCTTCTTGAATAAAACAGCGGATAACACAGGGTGAGCAACAACGTTCTGTTCACGGAAGTGCATTGTAATGTATGCTCATGATCAAGTTTCTTTTTCTTCTGCTTGTTCTATAATCTAATATAATTATATGAGTTTTTCATGCTATCTGTGCCTGTGTACGGTGCATACACTTTCAGTCAAATGTTTAATTACCACACAGTAGAGCTAGGGCCAGATAATGCCGCATCTGAATTTTAAACTGTAAACACAAAGTGTTGCCTCTATGTTGAATTAAGTCAAATGATAATTTAAGGCCTGTTGTATCAGACTAAATGTTGCTCTATAAGGGTTTAGAAAAAATAACATCTTACAGGCTACCTCAGTTTCTCCAACCTCAGTCTCATTTGAAAAGGTATTTTTAGGCAAGTGGAGTCAGTCATTTATAGACACATCGACACATACGAGAGAAATGCTTCCTGCTTTCTCATGAGCACTTTTTCAGAAAGCGGAAATGCACTGATGAACTAACACTTCACTCTTCCCTTTACCTTTTATGGCGTGGAATACTGACACATTTCGCAACACTGGTTGGTTTGTGGTTGAGTACAGGAAACCTTTGCATTGGGTATTACATTTGTTAGCTTTTAAAGTTGGGTGTGTTACACATGCCAGCATGGTCTTTAATGTAGTCTTGTGACTTAATGCTGCTGCAAGGACGCTTATAAAATGTTTCTTCTTGTTACAGCAGTTACATTAATGGTTAGTTGAATATTTGTGTATGTGGTTTGTATAGTTTCTCTATCTCAATAAGCCATTTTAAATCAATCTTGTCAAACTGTACACATGAGCAAATCCTTGCAGCAGCTTGCCAAGATGTACTGCAGCTACAGACCTGAAGGTGGTGGTGTTGTCTGTGCTGGTTATAGCATTCAGAGCTCTTCTGTTCTGTTCAGATGCTTGTAGGACAAAGGAAAAGTTCCTCAGAAATTAAGGTTGATTTATCAGAATCAGAATACTTTAATAATCCCTAAGGAAATTATGTGGGTTACAGTTGGTCCAAGAACTAATTGAATAATACAATATATTACAAAGTATAATAGCACCTTTTTGGAAATAAAAGATAATATTAAGATATATGGTGCATGAGCAAATTAATGAGGAAGTATTTTATAGCATCTTGTTAGTTTTGTAGTTGTCCTGTGTCTATGTCCTTTATGAAAATTCTGCAATTTTAAATCAGCTGACTGTTGTCTTTTTCCAGCAGAACATGGATCGGTGTATGCCATTACTTATTCTCCTGCTAATGGGTAGACATGGTAAAGCATAAAAAACTACATTACATTATTTATTTACAAATTTACAAACCTTATAACCTTATAAACCTTTACCTTTTCACTTAATGTGACGTTTAATAAAATGACAGCATGTGTAAAATGTACATTTGAGTGTTTTATGATTTTGAGGTTGTCAGTGACTCTGTATACATGATACACATGATACACTTTTGGGGGTTTCTTTCCAGGGCTGTGCCAACAAGAGGAAGTTTGCTCAAAGTCATTGATCAACTCCTGTGATGACTGTATAAAATCTGGGCCATACTGTGCATGGTGCCAAGCACGGGTGAGAAAGAAAGTTTATGTAAAATCTAAATACTGTCTCTGGTTTAGTTTTTTATCTACAATGAAAAGCTGTCCTCTAATCCACTGCTGAACCTGTGGTAGCATGTCAGTAATTACCTGATATACCATTAAATACATATGTAGAAATACACACGGATGTGTTTCACCTCAGTCACAACTGAGTTCATTTTCAATCCACACAATAGACCCTCGAGTTTTCTTATTAGTTGATGTGGTTTCCATTCTGTCAAACACCACATGCTGCTTCACACTTCCTACAACCAAGTTTGATTATGCTTCTCAGGTGATTGTAGGTTCTGATCCAGAACTTATTGTAAGGCTAAGCCACTGCCAGTCCATTACGTCAGCTCAACTCCCTGTTACTCTTACTATGATGGCACGTTTCATAATAGTCACCCATTACTTGGGTGACTATTAGTTATTGGATATTTCTGCACCAGAGATGGAATGCATCAAATTCAGACTACACTGTGTAATCACTAATTCCACTAATTTTAACTACAGTGTCATGCATTTCCTGGTCCTACCAGCAGATCAGCAGTGTAACACACCACAGTTTTCCAGCCCCTCTTCAGGCTTTATGTGCTTGAAAGGTTCCAGTTTTGAGGCAATCCAAGATGATAGTTAAAGATATAGTAAGAAAGAGTAAAGTGTGTAATGAAATTTGAGTACTTAAGTGGTGGAATCTACCAGAACCCCATGTTGGCATCAAGCTCACACAACACTTTTGTTCTGTGTTCCAAGACTGCTACAGATGCTAGTATGCACAGTTTACAGCACACATACTCTTTCAAATCAGATAGATCCTCACACAAACCTAGCTTTTTGTTGTCTTTGTTAGACACAACTACCATGCCCCTCCACATGGCTGATAGTGCCCAGGTTTTCCATGTGCTAGAGGTTTTCCTTAACCTTTCCCAGCAGTGGTCGTGTAAGCCTCATGAAAACTTTTGGAAAAATGGCATATCTCTTTTTTTTTTTTAATCTTACAGTTATTGTACTTCACCAAGGCTGCATCAAAGATCAAATTTTACTGACTGTACCCATAACAAGAGTTTGTCCAGTCCTAATATCCTAATATTACAAAGGAATGGTGCTTCAGGGCTTCCTTTATGATACACTGGACCTGGCTTTATGAAAGGGGAGACGAGAACAGTTCCATGATTCATTGTGATACAGACCATTCAGTGAAACAGTGATAAATATATATGACAAGTGGCGCAGATGTTAAAAAAAAAAAAAAATGTTAACAATGCTTTTTCAGTTTCATGCCATAAGCTGTGTGGAACTTGTTAAACTCAGAGGTCAACTATGAACATTATGCATTTTTATCTTTAAATGGTTATGTGACGATACAGATCAGGCAAACGTGTGTGCTTTTGTAACACAGAAATAGTGGAATGTAATCATTTAAGTGGAGGAAATAATGATAATGAAATTAATTAAAAAAATTATGAGAATTGTGTTGTATGTTAAATTTTTTAGACAAGAAAAGATTTAGGCTACTGATAAAAGAATGCAGTTAATGCAATGCAACAAGGAAGCAAAGGAAATAAATAAGTAAATTGCCCCATCAAATAAAGACACTGAGTGGGGATTGTAATGTGACTGTGTTATTGTCCTGATGAAGCTCATACTGTACATTACACTCACTAGAGTAGTGACTGTAAGCCACTGGAAAACATTTTTCTTTTGACTTGAGGATGATTGACAATATTATTTTCAAACGTGGGCAGACAGACACAGATAAGTGATGTGTTTCAAGATTTATTATGAAGAAGAATTTTCTTCTTTTTTTTCTTTCATTCATGCAGAATTTCACCAAAGCAGGAGAACAGGATGCAGTGCGCTGTAATACCAAAGCTAACTTGATCCGTAAAGGCTGCCAAGAGAAGGAAATCATCTCCCCTGTAAACAAACTAAACATTCCCAAGAATGATCCTCTGTCTGCATCTGAAAATGGGCAAGTTGTCCAAATGAGGCCTCAGAAGATTGACCTTGAACTGCGACCTGGTTAGTGGAATCGGTTAATGTTGCCTACAATATTAAGAGAATGTCAGGCTTGGTTTCCCACTTGTTTCCCACAGATTCACTCCAAGCAGAAAGTGCTTTAAAAAATTGCATGAACTCACTGTATGACAACATTCTGAATTATGTGTATGTATATATTACTGGTGCCTATGTATGCTATGTACTGTATTCATATGTTGTTCTACTGTGTGTGGGAGTAGCTTTGGTTTTGCTTTATTCATTTTCTTTTTTTTAACTGTCTTTGCAGGACTTCCAGTTTCATTCAATGTTTCTTTTAAGGCAGCTGAGGGCCATCCAGTGGATCTCTACTACCTGATGGACCTGTCCTACTCAATGAAAGATGACCTGGCAAATGTCAAAGAACTAGGAACAGATCTTTTTGCTGCACTGACAAAAATCACAAAACATGCTAGAATAGGTAAAAAGATTACATCATAATCTCCCAAGTTGGTATTCACAGAGTTCACTAGCTGTGGACAGGAACTCCAGCCAAAGAGCAAGTAATGAAGATTTAAATCCAAATTAGTTAGTGTCTTTAATGCCGCTGTAAATAGTGCATTAGTACATCAGCTGTGGAGTGTAAGGCTCTTCTACTGGTGTTTGAAGACGATGTGGATGCTGTGTGATTTGAACATGTACCTCCTGCTTTTCAGTAGCTAAATATGGCTACAGAGATGTTTTAATTAACGACACAGTGGTGTTCATTCATTAGGGAGGAGGTTGTCCTACAGATTGGAGATTGTCCTGTGCTCTCCCAATCACTTTTGATATGAATATGAAAACTAAGTCAGAAATGAATTTGAAGTCCATTGTCAACAAAGAGTTAACACAAAATGTATTATATTTTATGTCCTATAGTGTTGCTTTTTAGTATGTTTTATAAACCTTACTATTTCTGTAATTCCAGGGTTTGGTGCCTTTGTTGATAAAACAGTCCTTCCTTACACGAATACCAACAAGGAAAAACTGCTGAAGCCGTGTGATGAGAATGACCAGCAGTGTCAAGCTGCCTTTGGCTACAGACATGTTCTTAGCTTAACACCAAATAAGAGGGACTTTGAAGTTAAAGTGAAAGAGCAGTTTATCTCTGGGAATCTGGACTCTCCAGAGGGGAGTCTGGATGCCATGATGCAGGCTGCTGTATGTGAGGTAAGACCATACAGTGCCGTCCTTTAAGTCACACATCCCTTACCATTGATCTGGTGACATCTGAACAGGTTGGCCTCTGTTCTAAATGTAAATGATGGTCGCTTTTCCATAAAGTCGCAATGGCAAGCTTTCTTGGTCAGATGTACATACGTATACATTACATATAATTCTCTGCATGATCTGAGTCTAACCTGCTCACCACAGAGACAAGCACCACAGTGCAGGGCAGCTCCTGCAGCATGCAGCACAGACACACAAACGCATATACACACATGCTGTGGTTAAACTTCATCATAATCGATCCTCACAGCTCATATGGCCAAACTTGTAGGGCTCTACTCATCTATGACTTGTCACGTGTTCTGAAAAGCCAAAGCTAACAGACTGGAAACAGGATGAAACAATGGAGTTCCATCTAGCCAAACATGGCTCACACAGCAGTTATGTTCATAACTAAATGTTTTAGACAAATTAGATCTAGATGTATTTTTCTCAGGGTAGAAAAAGTAAATAAAGCTTTTTTTTTTTAGCCAGAGTTCATTTTGACAGAATTTGACTGGGTCTTAATGTTCCCTGACATGTTGTTAAGGACAAAATTGGTTGGAACAGCAACAGCACTCGGCTGATTGTGCTTACAACTGATGCTGGATTCCATATGGCTGGGGACGGAAAGCTGGCCGGTATATTGGAACCAAATGATGAACAGTGTCACATGGAAAACAATCTTTATGTCAAGAGCACTGAGATGGTATGTATGGAATCATGTGGGTTTTGTTCAGTGAGCAGCTTCTAAAAAGAACATGGATAAGATTTATAAGCATTCGGTGTTTTTCTTTCTCTTTTAATTTTTTTGAACAAGAACAAAAAAAAAATCAGACTGCAGAGACAACAATGATATAAAATCCATACTTACATCTATATATACGCTAAAGCATCACACACACATACATAGCACTTTATTTTCTTTTCCGTCTCTTCTCCACTCTCCAAAAATCTCCAGGACTACCCCTCTGTTGGACAGCTAGCTATGCAGTTGGAAAAAAACAGGATTCAGACGATATTTGCAGTAACACAAAATGTTGAGTCTGTGTACAAGGTAAATAAGATGTACCTTTCATTTTCTACCTGTTTGTGGGGCAAAAATAGTTGGACTGTGACTGATTTTAGATTTAATGTCTTTCCAAGGAACTCTCTAAGATGATTCCAAAATCAGAAGTGGGAGTTCTGTCATCAGATTCCAGGAATGTTGTTCAGTTGATTGAAAGAGCCTACAATGTAAGTTGGCACATTTTGTGATTAGTGCAATATTTTTAATGAGTTGGAGGTGGTATTTTATCTCTGTCATTATCTTTACCATACCAGACCATTTACCATCTTTTCAAATTCATGACAGGCATTATCCTCTAAAGTGACCATAACTCATGACAATCTCCCTGAAAACGTGAGAGTCGTCTACAGGCCGATATGCAGCCATGGAGAACAACAAAACGAGAAACAGGGGGTTTGTGACCAAGTGCACGTGGGAGAAGAGGTAAGTGTTCTTTCAACTTTTCATAGTCACACACAATATTCCCACATGGCAATGAACATTGGATGATCCATCTGGATGGGTGGTCCAAGTCTTGGTGGCACCTATTTTGTAGCTCAGAATCCTTGACCATTGCTGAGGAGGTTTGAAAGGGTATGATATGTAATTTTTAACCTTTTCACCAAGTCCAGGATCCCACAGAGTTTTCACCTAGTTGGAAGAGTACTTTAAATCTGAGGTGGGCTGAAGACATCCTTGTAAGATGCCCTTTTCTTGCAAAATGCTCAGGTTTTTTGCACAAACCACTGTCATTGTTGCACTTTTCTATTGCACTGTTATGTGTTATCATTCTGTTCTGTCTGGTGTTGCACTTTTTTTTTTTTTTGCAGTTTTTGCACACTTGCACTCCGTGTCGTCCTGTGTTGATTGTCTGCTATATATAGCAACATGGTCTTGGAGGTACACAGTACAGTACTGTGTACTGTACCACTGCACACGGTTGAAATGACAGTAAAGCCACTTGACCTGACCTTCGAAATGGCTGTTTTAAATAAAAAGAGCAGGGATTCCCAACCAAGCTGACTCTGTAGCCTAAACTCTAGGGATAAACCCAGCCAATGCTGTGGAAGACATTTGTCTCAGCCACTTTGTGCAGTATTGTTTTGGTCACTGCACAAAAGTCATTTTTGTGATTTATCATTGATAAACAATTAAATTCAGACCCAGTTGTTAATTTCAATTGCCTGGTGTAATAAAAACCATTATGCTGAGGTGGTATTCATCCACACCCTAACCCTTACTCATGAAGAGTAAATAAGGTAGTCACTCTTTATTAAAGTGGTCCAGATAGACCAGTATCATTCTAATACTGAGTACCATGATATGGGTGGGCTGACTCTTAACAAGACAGTTTAAATCAAGTTGAAAACCAAACTAGTGCATGTACTTGCAAGCTTTAGACAACGTGGGCAGAACAGCCAAATGCTGAGAGTCAATAATGTTTAAAAATATATACACAGCTCTTCAGGTATCATTGATATATTATATAAATTAGATAAATTAGATAAATATTCATGTAGACACCCAACTTCAGTTTCAGGTTATTGAAAATGCAGGTGCAGTCTAAGGTGATATGTTTCTTATTTAAGAAAATTGTTGTTGTGAGTTTTGAACAGCAAAGGAGTCCATTATACTGTTATATAAAGCAAATCTCTTACTTTGACCAGTTTAGAGTATTGTTATACTATATGCACTTGTGACCCACAAAACCTGAATTCCCATTCCAGGTTCTTTTTGAAATTACGGTGACCGCAGACTCGTGTATGGAGAACAAGTTCTTTACCATCAGTCCACGGGGCATTAAAGACACGCTGACAGTGACCATAAATACCACATGTAAGTGCCTATGTGACCTCGCTGGCCCCATTGGTGCCCCCCATCCACACTGCAATATGAGTGGAAGCATCAACTGTGGCATTTGTAGGTAAGCTTTGATTCTCAGTGTTTTGGTATCGACTGAAAATGTTATTGAATCCACTTAAATGTCATCCAAGCCGCTTGTAGCCTAGAAGTCAAGGCAGTCCTTTGTCTTCACACAAGATTGACTTTTTTGTTCTTTGTACTTCTCTGTCCTGGTCTGAAAAGACGTGTTATTGGCTATCTTCTCCCATCACAAGCCACATTTTCTAAAGATAGCCAAGAAGAGGTGTAGGTGTCAATGTCCCTTTCAGTTCACAATATTCAAATGAGTTTTATTCATATAGCACCAAATCCCAACAACAGTGGCCTCAAGGCACTTTATATTGTAAGTTAAAGAGCCTACAAGAAGGATGTCAAACATAAGGGCCGGAGGCTAGAATGGGATAAGCAAAGACTCTAATCTGGCCCACTGGAGATCTTTAGAAAATGTGAAGTGCATAGATTTGGAACTTTTAGCTAAATTTTCACAAGTTTTAAAGCTTTCTTATTGATAAAGCACCAGTGTTATTAATTTCAAAATCCTACACTGCTCTTTTATCTAGCTATCTCATTCAGAAGATTTTTAGAAAACTTGACCTCTGACCTTGAGGTCATGGTCAGCAGGATTCAAAGTTATTTGAGATTTTTAGTCGATGCACCTATGGCATCAATTTGAAAGTCCTCCGTCGCCTTGTTCTCGGGTTATCGCATTCACAAACTTCGGTATCCACACTGGGGTGAAGACGATACCCAATCAGCCTTTACAGCTGAGGGATAAAAACTTATTTGGTAGATTAAGTTAAACAGAGAAAAGGTCAGTTTTTGTGTTACCATTACAACAGAATTCTTTACAGCAATGTTTCTAAGTAAGAGAAAATGCACAGACAGAGTTATAAAGAAAAAGAAACTGGACTGGTTAGGAGAGATGACCAGGCTGATGGACATAAAGTAAAACACGGTTTTACTCTGGTTGCCAGAAGAAGAATCATACTACTAATAACTAATTTGAAGTTGCGCCATCCACAATGAGCTGCTTTGGACTGACAAGCACATGGATAAGCACTTCTGACTTAGTTCTAGGCTTATCTGTGTAATCGTTCAGCAGTGTGAGGGACAGGAAGTCAGGTCTTATGAAAACATTCATGTTTTTGAGGTGTTGCGGTTTAGAGGAAGAGAACCCTTGTAACAACCCTTCTTGTGTTATAGCACCACTAGAGGGGGTTGCCGTACTATTTTAGTAGTTGGGGGAGTCTCCTAGTGTGTGTGAGTGCAGCGCCAGCCAATGCAGCCGAGCAATCTGTTCAGAGAGAGACCTTACCATTGTAATGGGCTGGCACCGGCGACTACCTGACCCCACACATGTATGTGTGGACTGAGTAGAGCAGTGGAGAACAGGCTTGTATGGGCTTATGTTACCAACGACAAATAAAGGTCTGTTGTTCTATTTAACCGACTGGCCTCCGAGTTGTCTGGCTAACCTCCACACCACATGCCCGCTGGACCTGCTAGTCGCTCCTTCCTCGCCAGACTGCCGTTACACCCTGATGAATATGTAAACAGTACTATTATCAGATAAAATGTTTGCAGACTCACCTGACTCATCATCAAAGACTTAATCACATTAGAATAAAAAATGACTTAGAAAGGCCTTTATTATTTGATAATTACTGTAAGTTGATATTAGTGATGATATGATCAAACACTCTGTCATTGTATTTGTGCATGTAAAAATCAACATTTTCATATTTTACTTTGTTTCCTAAAATTGTCAGATAGTTTCACTTTTCTCTCTCTATGAATTTTTAAATTGAAGATGTCAAACTGTGTCCATTCTTTGAACCGCAAATGTGAACTTCTGATAAAAGGTCTGCTAGGTTTACACAGCACATCCATCCATCACAATCCACACAGCTTTATCTGCACAAGGGAAAGACGAAAAAGTCACCAGCATCATTTAGAGGACAGACACCTCAGATGTTTGCTGGATGACGATTTAAGACAAATGAGCATTTATTTGCAGTCATACATCAGAAAGTGTTCAATAAACTATCTTTTTCACAAAGTATTTTGAGAATTATTTGTGACAGATCACCAGTGGAAATAGTGGAACGTTGTCCTTGTTTGTGTCATTGCTTTAATATTTTGAAGGGGTTTTCCCTTGATACAGTTGTCAGCCTCTACCTGCATTTATACTGCCATCCGTAAACATACTATCTATAATCATAAAACTTAAATAGAATACTACAACTGTTAAGCTCTGCTAACCAAAAGTAAATATTTGACACAGGGACACAGAGTCAGTCCCTAACAGGCTGTTTAAGGTTATAAGTTAATGCTTCTTACTCCTGCTTCAGTTTTCACATGCTGACACACAGCAGAGCTCTACTCCATTTGGACTTTTTGTTCCAAACTTTCTTGCACAAATTGTTCTCTCGTCACAAACACCCATCAGCCTTTAGTAACACTGGACCTTAGCCTCACCTGGGTCCCCGTGGCTGTGTGTGGGACTGCCGCCACATTTGGTCCAGCACAGAAGAGTGCGACCAGAAATGAGAGGAAGAAGTGTCAGACACAGGAACTCTCTTCTCTTCATCGTCTGTCTGTCTTCACTGCCCTCACGGCTAATAAGATTCAAGGTTTTTACTGTCAGTACAACAATATACACAGTATATGGCGTACCGAAATGCTGTTTCACCCAAAAACCCCTATGGTGCATTTAGAGAAATATAAAAAATATATCGACAAGAGATATGAGACTAGAAATTACAAATAAATAATAACTCACTAAATTTGGGTAAAGTTAAGAGATAAAAAGGTACTATTACTAACTATATCTATGTACAATAAACAAAGACAGGACGAAGACATGTGCAAGATGCAAAATGTGCAAATATAGTTTCATTTAGATGTGTTCAGTAACTATGTGACTGAGGTGTGCAAATAAGCATATTGTTCCCAGGTCCAGTTTGTAGTAGATTTGT
>VUQG01019449.1:33136-44662 GCA_015106755.1 Etia nguti | reverse complement strand
TGGCTGTAATTGGAAAAATCACCATCGGCGACCAATGGCCAGTCCAGCTGTGGCTCCATATATCGGTTGTTAAGCTTAACGTGGGAATGCTTTACAAACATTCAGAGATGAACTTACACACTTGCTTTACTTCTCTGGGATAGCTTTCTCGGAGATGAAATGCCGGTTTGGCAGCACGTAGCGAGGCTCCAAATGCTCCAGACCGCCGACAGGTCTCGCACTCTACAGCCGCTCTATCACGTGACGCATACTGCTCCGACGTGCTAAGGTCATAAGCTGGGTTACGCCATGTCGCAAGTTTTGTGAGGTGCTTTTGTGATATTTAATAGATCGGATTACATTTTTTATTTCTCTCCGATATCCGATCCAGTAATTTAGGTCAGTATAGGACCGATACCGATACGTAATATCGGATCGGTCCATCTCTACTACCTATCTACATCAGTGGTATAAAGCAATCGATGGATGCATTGACAAATGCATGACATTTGTTGTATGTGCAAAACCAAACTACAAAAAAAATAACTCAAACAGAAAGATAACATGAAATGGAGATGGCATAGACACAGTTTTATAATCGGGTCATTGTTTTAATCATTGAATAAGTAATTATCATTGATCTCTTCAACAAATGGGCTCATGGGCTATAATATTCATGTGAATAACCATCAGGGAAGTATTCTTAAACTCAGTGACAATTAAAATAAAAATGAGGTGCCTTTCTTACCCATTCTGGGCATCCAAGGAATCTTTCATCAGTGTTCTCACGTACTGCAACTGCAGTGCAGTCGAATACTTTATCTTAATTGGCATCCACTTGTATAATACTGAGAGGGTTGTAGTTTGAAAGAAACTGTCAAGACTGCTTGCTGACATGGAAAGTTGACAAGTGCAGTTCGCAGTCGGAAGTTTGTAGACACTGTTGGCTGAAGTGCAATGTTCAAAAAGTGACCTGATAGCTCAGCGCCAGTAGGGAACCTGCATCTCTTTTCTCTCTTGCCGGTTCGCTCTCTTTTCTCTTAGCTCTTCTCTGTGATCTGAGGAACAGCTAAGGGCTTTTAGGGTACACAACCAGGGTTTTCACAAGGTTAAACCTACTGGGTACGCATCTCTTTGATTGCTCGCACACATCACAGACACTGCAATGCACACGCCAAACAAGAGCAGTTGAGATGAAATGGATATTCAACCTTGGCATATGGTAAATCACAGAGTCATTAGAAACAACCGAAATGGCCCTGTGGACTATGTGCATGTGTGCTTTTCTCAAAGAGACACTCAGATGCAGAAATCAAAGTGCTAACAATCAGTAGGGGGGCTGAAAATCTAAGAAGCACCATCTTATAAACATTTCTACTGAGAGAGCGAGAAAGAGAGGACCCGTCTGGGCTTTGATTATTATACACAGAGAGACAAACACAGTGTGTTGGCACAGGCGTTCACTCCATTTTACTTTTTTATCTAAATAGCACAAATACAAATTATTTTAAAGTGTCTGACACTCAGAGTTCACAGCAAGCACACATTCAAATGCAGAAAAGTAAGAAGCGAGGCGATAATCACATTATAAATTTTCCAATTCCAGTTTTACTGTTGCAACAAGAGACACCGTTCCAAAAGAGTTAGAGACACAATCTGTGCTGCTGTTTACAGCCGCATTCTTTTTCACAGTTTTGTAAATAGCTTACACAATATCGCTCTGACCTATACACAAAAATACCACAAAAAGAAAACCTCTACATATGCACATAGCGTACAGACACAAGACACACACACTCCTCCATACCTTTGCAGCCCATGAGGCATGCTGAAGAAATGATTTTCTGTCAGGCAACTATCCACACAGCACACATTCACTCTTCCATCTCACTGGTCAGATTTTATATCTGATTGAGTTCATGCCAAATACAAATAAACTGCAGCTCTTTCCTATATTAAACTTCCATCCCACTGTTTTTGAACTTTTTTCACTCCTTGTTCTCGTGGCTCTTGTGCTTGAAAGAAAACAAACAAACTTGAAACTCAGTTTGTTTTTGCCCTTGAATTGAAAGTACCCAGGTAATTCACGGAGCTGTGTAGGCTGACTAGGTTGACATCTGACACCTTTTCACATGAAAAGTATTTTTTTTTTTCTTCTGTCTGCATCAGTTTGAGTTTGCTGCCACTGTTGCGATGCCTTTCATGTGGTTCCTCTGTTGTCAGAATAGGTTAACCACATCAGCTGCTCTGTAACTATTGTGACAAAGTCATTTTTTAACACTTTGACATTTTCTTTGTCATTTTATTTCAATAAACTTTCAATGCAATTACTAAACTGATTTAAAAACACCCAACCTGTGTCACTAGCGTTAAAATAAACAATGACTATTTGCTTTGCTGTGGACACCGTTCAGGCATTACATTTTGACCACTGACATATGAAGTGAATAACACTGGTTCTCTCTTCATCCTGGCACCTGTTAGTGGGTGGGGTATATTAAGGCGCAATTCAACATTTTGTCTCCAAACTCGATGTGTTAGAAGCTGGAAAAATGGGCAAGCCTAAGGATTTGGGCGAGTTTGACAAACTGTGGAAAATCATGAAGTCTAGGTGACAAGAGCATCTCCAAAAATGTTTGTTGTGTCTGGGGCTGCATAGGCACAGACCAGTCAAGGTGCCCACGCTGACCCTGTCCACCATCAAAGACAACAACAATGGGGGTGTGAGCATCAGAGCTGGACCGTGGAGTTATGGAAAAAGGTGACTGGGTCTGATGTATCAAATTTTCTTTCTGTTGTGGGTGTCTGTGGAGCTCACCTGGGGAACACCTGGAACTAGGATTCACTATGGGAAGGAGACAGTTTGATTTGGCCAATGTTTTCCTGGGAAACCTCGGGTTCTATCATCAGAAACCAGGAATGGTACGAGGAGCACAACAATGAGTTTTAGGTGTTGACTGAACCCACAACTGGTTTCAATTTCAAGGTTTTCAGTGCAAGTGAATCAGTCCATCCTAAAAAAGCCGTCATAGGGAAGCTGAACACTAAGAGTAGAGAAATCAACAGCACAGAAAACTTTGCAGAAAATAAAGAACACACTTGTGAGCATAGAAGCATAAGACAGATTGGATTACTACAGAAGGTAATGTTGTGGATGATCACAGAATGATTTCCAGCATAAAGAAAGAAGCTGTAAAAAGAGCATTCTCCATGAAGTGGATATATAAATATCCAGGTCACCAATAAAAATAAGATGCCATGAGAACAAACCTATAAACAGGGTTTTATACACACCAGTGTCCAGTCTCAAGGATAGAAAGATCAGAGCAGCTCTCATTTAGCATTCTTAATGGCCTTTAGACAAAATGATCAACCTGTACCAGAATAACAGGAAGAGCAGGCCTGGAACCCCTTACCCTAACCCTACTAATCTGAATTTTACTGTATCCTCTGTGAATCAGCTGAGACAAGGGCGTTTGCCTGTTTTTATTACTCATAAAGAAGAATAAAGAATTGTGACATGAAATCTTGAGTGTACTGAGCTACACTGTCTGATCAGCCTGAAGCTGACTGGATTTTGCGAGACAACAACCAAAAGCTCACTGGGAAAGTAAAATAAATATTCTGCAATCACCTCATCTCACTTTCATCAGGTGAATTTCATGTCAGCTGATGAAAACAGAACTAATGGCAGAGAGACCCACAGCTGCAGTGAAGGCCTGCAAAAGAATCGCAAAATCATTTTGGAGAAGAGTTCACTTTTGTGCACAACAGCGGTATAGTGTTCACTACAGTTCAGGATGTTCAACAAATGTTCTCTTTACAGTGGAACTCAGACTTGACGGTCTGACCCCTGTTAATGAATTTAGAGTGTGTAAATCTGTGAACGTCAAAACCAATAGAAAAAGAAAGGGGGAAAAAAAAAGTATGGTGGTTGCACTCCTGACCTGATGTGACATGTGGAGGTTAGGATGAGGTGTGGATACTGTGGGCCCATTAACTGAAAAACTAATCAGTGTCTGACTGGGATCCACAAACCAAGCTTTCATCAGCAAATTGATGTTTGCTCTCTGTGCAAGATCCATGGTGAAACCGGAAAATAGTCTGAGTGATCGTCGTGGGACTTTTTGTATAAATGACAACTGTGCTGGGAGAATCCCAGCGGTGAGCAAAGAGGCAGCCATTATTGTACAGCTGTTTATTTTCAGTCCAGAAAACATGCTCTTAGCACTTTGTAAGAGGGTCTCACTAATTGCAGACCTTATGCACCGCCACTGTTATGCACCAATGTAAAAGAACCTCATTAAAAAAAACAAAAAGATTGACTCACACCACGCAAACATTTATTCTTCCACACATGAAGTTATAAGACTGATGGTTTTTTTGTATTGCTTGCCTGTTGTTATGTCGCTAACATATGAGGCTTAGTCGCAGACTCAACTAAAGCCGATGTTCAGCATTTTTTCTTTTAGTGAACTCCACTGACTGCAGAAGAAAAAAGGACAAGAAATTCTGTCAGTCACAAGAATTTGATTTGGGTTTTGTGTTACACTCTTGATGCAGGACGGCAACTGAAAAGATGTCCAGTTTTTGAGTTTGATTTGATTAGTGTAAACCAGAGCAAAGCGCCAATTCCTCAAATACATGACATGACGAACAAACAAAAGGAATGCAGAAGTGACAACCAGTGCATAAGAAAATAATGCAAAATGTGGGGCCGATCAGCAATATTCACTGTCAACATTTGTTCTGCTTTTCTGACGCAGCATTGCACATTCATTCATGACTCTGTGACAGCAAAATATGGCCAGACTATGAATGAACCAGTGCTTTTTAACCCCCCCTCCCAAAACATAGTTGTATTCAGGTCACCTGGACATGTACAAGCACACAGGTACACACACACACACACACACACACACACACAGAGACTAACTGCATGCAGTCCAAAATGATTCATGTCTCAACCTACTTACACCATCTCTCTGTGGAATTGAGAGCTCCATTTTTCAAACTCTCCGTGCCTCATCTTGCATAGCAATATAGCCTCTTCAACACACTAAACACATATTCACTTCAATGGAAAGCCCGAGGAATGTGGCAGCATTATTACTTACCGCTCCCCAAATCCCCTAATGAGGACAGGGATGCTACAGCGCTCTGAACGAGGCACAGAGAATTAGGGGCGCAATGATAAATCAAAGCAGATGTTGGCCTTTAACTTAATGATGAAATATTGGACTGTCGATGGTGTCAACCACTGATACGCTCGGGTATGTCAGCTATTGGTTGCTTCAGCCAAAATCTTGCCTTTCACAAACATGTGTTGGTCATCTTGAAGCTCATATACACTACTGAAAGATTTATCTATTGTGTCTGATGGGGAGAAAAAAAGGCTGACTCACTGGTACACAGGTCCTCTGGTTTGTCCATGTCTCCTCGGTAATAGCCATTCCGACAACCACAGAGGGTGGCGGCTTCGATAGTGGAGCGACTATTGGGCGGACACTGCTGACACAGTCCCGGCCCCTGGAATGACTTGAAGGTGCCCTGAGGACAAGCTGCAGGAAATAAAAAGAAGCAGGAAAAACACTTAAAAACCAACATGTGACTCAGAATTTGTTGCTCTTTCCTCTAAGTCGTTTTGCATTGCGCTTCTGTGCATTTTTGTTTGCCTTGATCGTGAGACATTTGGTAAACTTTGTATTAGAAAGCAGGCGTGCCAGCAGAGTTATTATTGGTACTATGAGGTTGACACAGCACAGAAGGGGATTTTCTGGGGATAGCTGCAAAATATTTTGTTCCGACAAGATACACAAAAACATTTTGTGCACAGTGACAGAATCATGTTGTGCTGATTAACTGAAAACTGGATTATGGTTTTCTTCTCTGGTTCTTCTTAATATGGGTCAGGCATGACATGAAACACGTACAGTGGGAATTTTTAAGGATGATACCCTACTTTATCCAGTTTTCATGTATCCAGAGTTGGCTCTTGCTGACCAGATAGTAATTATTCTTATTCAGCTTGGATACGTGCTGTGAAAATATTTGCACGGCAGTCCACCTGGGCAACGCGCTCTCATCTCAAGGTTTCAAATACTGCTGGAGGCAGCACAGAGATACGGACACGGGACTTCAGAGTCAGTGCCAGTTTAATATTGGCTGCAGAGTTAGTGGCCTTGTTTTACAGAACTAGAAAGTATGCATGAGGAAGCAAGAAGGCTTAAAAGTATCTGGTGGGGGGGTTGTTCTTGTTTTTTTTTAGCTACTGTTTGGGATTTTGTCTCTTACTTTTACTCTTACCAGGATTCTGGTAGCAAATAACAAAGAATCATCTTGTTGGTGCAAAAATACAGTTTTATCTCATTGAAACTATTATCTTTTTCACATTTTTCATAGATTCAACGAAGGAAATGGGAAAAATTATGTGTTTTTGTGACAGAATACTAGTAACAAAGAATCTGAAGATACAATTTAAAATGAGTTCTTTGCTTCTTTTCTGTCATTAGTTAGTCGTTTTATGTTCAAATGATTCATAGGTTAATCTTACGTGTCCAAACCAACAAACAAACAAACAAAAAACATTCTTCTGAAAATGGTCAGGTACAAGGACAGGACTGGAAATGAAAGAAAAAGCAGCCAATGTCCAAACAAAAATTCCACTGCAGTTACAAATTTTGGTGACCGTTAAGTCACGTACGTGTGGTGTACACTGAACGTGACATTTGAAACAAAACCCAAACGGTGAACATAATCACATTTGCAGGTTGGTGAAAACGAAAATCAAAAGAATTGTGGTTAATAATAAATCTTTTCTTTTTTTTTCTTTTTTAGCTGATAGATATTAAAAACCATGTGATGATGTGTGATGTTGTTCATGCAAAGTTTCATTCAAATTGGCCCACCCATTAAGGAGGAGATAGGGTATATACAGACAATCATTACAGTAAGATTACAAGTGTGGCTCCTTTTACACTTTTACGCAGTTCTTTGTGTGACTTCCGCCACAATGAAACTAATGACAATCTTCTGCGCATCTCTGAGCTATGAGCTTTAAGAAAATAGCAGTATTTGATGCTGTAGGAGTGGGAAGGGGCTGACCTGGAATAAGACAGGTTAGTAATGGAGGTCAGAACCAGCACTGATGGGATATTTAATGGGATACTGTTGTGAAAACAAGTGCAGAAACGGCTTGCAGTTTGATAAATTCCAACAGTCATCTGATGTGACGTGGCAGGTAAAGCTGGACCTTTTAGAGAAATTACACGTCTTAGTCTTTATACATACACTGCACCATTTGCATTTCCCAAGTGTTAACACACACATCTGACACAATTTAACATTGTTCAGTTCAGCAGGAAAGCTTAAAGCACTGTCGTCCTACATGTCTTGATGCATCCTCAATCATCCACGCAAGGAAATGTGGGCTGTTATCGTACAAGTGTGAACAAAGTTAAACAAAGCCACAAAAACTCGTGGTTATGAAATGACCAAACAGCAGCTTTCTGATGTCATAGATGCATGCACCCCCTCCCCCCCAATGTTTTTTTTAACCAATGCATTTTTAATTATTGACATGCATTTTTAATTTCAACAAAGCTCAACAACAGCCTGAACATGATGTCATCGACCAGAAGCATTGTTGTACAATCACATCACTGTCTCTCTCTGAAGAAAATGCAGACATTTATTGCTCACGCTGACAATGACATGTCTGTGTTAGCGCAAAGATATTTTAAATTTTAAAGCTAAATTCTACATTTACATATTGTTTATGAATTGAAACAGAAAAATAAAAAATACGTAAAGAAAAGAAAATATGAAAAAGCCATGAGAACTGAACTTGCTGTCTGAAGATAAAGTAGCATGTTAACATGTTAGCATGTAATATCGCACGTTATGTCAGCGTACTCCGTCCTAGAAGGATTACTGTTTTTAATTTGCACGTGAGATGTCACAAGTGTCTCTTTGTGGATGCAAATGCCTCCTGAAGTATGACTTTAAGTAAAAGCTGAAACAGAGAGGTGTGAAATGAAGAATAAGACTGAAATGAAAACTCTGCCAAAAGGCTTAGGCAAACCAAATGAGGTTTTTTAGTCTTCCTTTCTTTTTTTTTTACTCTTGATTTATCTTTAGCATTTTGTTTTCCTTCCTTCTCTGTAATGAATGTTTACTTTATCCCGGAGCTGCTTTAGGCACTGTAAGACTAAAATGCAAATGTTTCATAGATTTATACTGGAAGACAGAGGAGGAGTGTGCAAGGAGGCATTTAGTAAAGTCCAAATGATAAAATGAACTGAGTGGCAGAAGTAAGTGAGACAAAGTAGAAAGCAAGTGAAAATCCTTAGGGTTTCACTTCATCAAATGTCAGTAGGTGAAAGGGTCAGGAATGAAAAGGAATGTCTGAGAAGACAAAAATAAAAAGCACTGGGGAAAAACTGGAAAAAAGGGGAGAAATGTAGATTGGGAGTATAAGGTGAAGAGAAACACTGATACTGCTGATTTTATTCTTCCATTTCAATGTTTCTGCAGTACTGCTCTACTGAATTGCTGCCACAGACGTGTTATATTGTTGTTTCTTGGTTTTGCTGATGCTTTTGTTCTAACACGATTTACAATAAAGGAAAGTGTTTTTTGTCTCCCTAATTTATTATAAATTATTTTCTACATGAGCCACATACCGTTGTGAAACTACAGAAAGAATACTTCATATCATATTACAGAGGCCATAGCTGGTCCAAGTGTAGTATAATAATAATAATAATAATAATATTATTATTATTTTTATTATTATTATTATTATTATTATTATTATCATCATCATCATCATCATCATCATCATCATCATCATCATCATCATCATCATCATATTACAGAGGCCATAGCTGGTCCAAGTGTATATAAAAGATGGATGGAGTTAGTGTCTGGAACTTACAGAGGCATTTTTTTTTTTTAGCATTTGTGCTATAACTTATTAATATGAAATCCATTGTGTTTGTTCTTTGTAACAAGCAAAGAAAAATGACACTTAGACCGATTGAATCTTTCTGTCATTGCTGCCACCAGCTTTCCAACAGGCTTGAATCTTATGGCAGAGATTTAGAGAAGAGGAAGTATGTCACCAACTGCGCAAATAAACCCAGTGCTTAGCAGCTAGCTAGCAGTTAACAGTTTAGAGGCTAACAACATTGCTGTTATATAAAGCAATATGAAATCCTAATCATTCCCAGTTAAACTCCAAATACACATTTTAGTAGACTGTGTAGACTTATGAAAATACTAAGGCCGATACCAGGTAGGGTAACAAGCGCTTAGTGGTATCTAAAGGTACTCCAGGAATTTAATCTGCACTGCTAGCTAGCCGCTCACCAACAATCAGTATACATTACAATTTAGATGAAAAGTCAACAGTTTTTCAATATTGTTTTGCTATCTGGGATATGTAATCTTAAGGGTTAATAAAGGCAATATACCAAATAATTGTATAGGTTTTTTTTATTATAATGCATCCTTATCATGTCTAGGTAGATCAAGAAAAATTGATTGCATATTAAGATAGTATAAACTGATTAAAACAGGAATGTTAAGGTTCTGAATTTTTTGTTGGTCAAAACCTAAGCAGTCGTTGGTTATGTCCATAATCATGACAAGCTCAATGGTTGTCAGATCACATACCATAATCAAAACAGGCATGCAAAGGATGTTCTTTATTAGTAACCTTATTTACCACTGTTTTTCCTCTGTTACGCTGCAGTTTAACCAGTGGATCATCGAAGTTTGTTGACCACCCCCAGCAAGAATGACATACTTCTAGGAATCTAGGAAGGGTGCATATAGCTGCCCTCAACTGCCTTACACAAAGCTGGAAAGAAAAGCTGGCCTTCATAGTAAGTGTATGACTCTACTAATGTAGATAATGGAACGGACTATTGGACAGTCTTTTCTGGGAGACTATCATAGTTCTCATACAGCTAATGAAGAAAAAAGAAAGCCTGAAAGAAGTTCTGATCCTGCTTACTTTCTCACCTGTAAAAAACATTATACGTCTCCCACATTCAGTTTCTAATAATGATGTCTGCCTCGTTTTTCTGTTTCTTTACACCCAGACACCTTTCTTTAAAGCCATCTCATCAGGAGTGTCAGCGTCTCTTTATGTGTGTGTGTGTGTGTGTGTTGTTCTGAGTTGAATAAGCAGATAGACATCTGGCTTGTCAAGGTCATTTATTCAAAAACCTTGCTCATACACATGGGGCGTGTCACCATGGCAACAAGTCTTGCTCCCTCTCTCCATTACTTATCTCTGGATACCCCTGTGTAGAGTTATCCTTTTCTGTCTCTCTCTCTGTCAAAGGATTTTAAACTGGTAACCCGGCATATGTCAGTGAGTTCTGTTTGTGTGTTTTTGTGCAGGTTCAAAAGAACAAAATACTGACTCAAGTAGGATAAACAACAATTTATTATTCTGTCATTTCTGTTGTTTCTATTGTATCCAACAGCATCCAACCCCCATTTCAAGTAGTATGATAAAGTTGGTGATAAAGGTCAGTATGTTATACAAATCTTTTGTGGACATAACTAATTTAAAACATCGTTGAGTAGGGCTATGCGATATGCCGAAATATATCGGATGGCGAAGGTATTATACTCTATCATTTATTTCGGGCTGTGACAAAATACACTGTTTACAGTGCTATTTTCCCATCGCGTTGGACGACGTTTGCAATAATCACCAGTCCACCACGTGGATACAGGGACAGAGGATATCAGCATGGCCTGTGAAGGTGAGACGAAACCGGGCAGCTCCAAACTGAATGACCAGCCGAAACAAATCGAGGAGCTATGGCTTTCTCTCTTTAGCTTGGACATGATTTGGTTATGAAAAGTCTGACACAGACCAGAAAACCTTACTGTGCAAATTATGCCACAAATCAGGTACACAAGTCGAGTTGCCTCACTCATATTAGGAGTCTCGGCCCAAAGTATTGCAGGAAATCTGCAATGTAGCATACTACACTTTAACAAAAATGATGCAAGATGCATCGCTGTGTGAGCTTCGTGGTAGTTTATGGAGAGTGGAAAGAAAGCGAACTGTAGAAGCCTCGTGGTTGAGAGGTGAAACGTCTTCATGAAACTTAAAGTCCAGAAGTACTTTCTTTCCGAACTCCTTAGAATGCAGGAGAAATGAGCTCTTAAGTCGTGGGAAATTATATATTGTTGCTACAGTTTACATTTAATTGGTAAATTATATAGCAATATTTCATCCTAGGCCTTCAGTAATTGGTTATTGATTTATATATTAATATATTTTTTGTTTACATTCTTAGGCAAACATTTGCCCAGATGTTGTAAATAAAAAAAGGACAAAAATATTCACATATGAATGAGTACATTTTATTTTTGATGATTTAATTTAAATGTAAAAAAAGAAATAGTACTTTCCATTTGATTACATAAACTATCCACAGAATTTGCTATGAACTATGTGATGTGTATCATTATCGGGATATGAGATTTAGGTCTTACTCCCTATCTTTGTGAGCAAAA
>VUQG01019449.1:0-30979 GCA_015106755.1 Etia nguti | reverse complement strand
GTAGAGTTGGCAAAAAAAAAAAAAAAAAAAGATACTTGGATGCTAACCGATGTTAAACAATTTTATCAGATGCTCATTTGCAAAAGTATTAATATCAACAATGCTGTCTGCAGACAGGCAACAACAACAGCATCAACAGTACAACGACAAACTCCGCAAAGCATCATAAATATCGACAGCTTTGTCTATATGAAGACTTTTGTGAAGTAAATAAAGCTTCTTTTTAAACAACATTCAAATATCAAACAGTTACCATGAACACTAATCTGGCTGGTGCACATGGTAACGTAAGCTGTTTAACTATTAGTTATTCACATTAGCTCTCTGATAAGCTATTCTTAATGTAGCAGGTAGCAGCTACTATAACGATAACCTTAATGTTGAAGCTGGGCAGCAAAAGTTATTATTCTTGCTTATCTGTACCATTGTTCGAGATTTTTAATATAACAGGGAAACACAATTATCTGTGTCTAAAAATGTGACAGGTCTCTCTTAGAAGTCTCAGATTAAAACTCTACCAGTAACAAGAAAAGAAAGAGTGACAGCCTACCTTACCGTGATCAGCATTGGAAATATGGTGCCAAGCCACCAAAAGCACAGAAACAGTTGTAGCTGAATGCAGTATTATTATTATTATCTTTATTCAAAAATAAATGAATAAGGCTTTTAATTTAGTCGTTTTTACTTTCATTGAATTGAAAAATTATTACTTTCCTGGGTATTGGGCTCAAGTTTGAATTTCTACTATCACGATAACTCTAAATAGATACAGATAAAGGAGTAATAAGAACTCATGAGAACATTCTTTGGTTATAGCAAGCGTACGCTGTATCAGGGCGAGGCTAACATTATTGTAAGGCTAAACACAATAGGGTTTTTTTATATATAGCAAACATCTTGTAAACCTCATAAAGCTAGTCCTTTAGCTGTGGTTTTTCTATAGAGCTATAACACTGTCAGACTTATTCACTATCTCCTTTGAATCACGACTAGTTTACCCCTTCAGAAGCTGTAAGTTTTTCTGTTAAAAAGAGAGAGCGACAACAAAGGCTAAGCTGACATTTCAGTCCATGTACTTGCATGCATTTCACCAGAGGCAGGAAGAAAAACTATTCAGTCTTTAGGCTCTCTATCTGTTTTATCTCACAGTTTTAACCTTTATGTCCTTGGTTTGTTCTCTTAAAAAAAAAAAAACTTACTTTGCAGTTCATCTCTCCAGAGGTTTTTCCCTAATTTTCTTTATCTTTGCTTCTTCTTTCCCTTTCACTTGTTCCTTCTCGTCATTCTTCCTCACGCCCTTCTATCTCTCCAACACTGTGTGACAGTTCGCCACCAATTTGCGGTCGACTAATCTGGCTAGAACACGCTAAACTAATTAACATGGGCTGAAGCGGCCTCGCTTATCATTTCACAATATGTACATACATCACAGGCTCACACGCCCACCACACACTCACTAAGTCACCACATATACACGCACACACACACACACACAGACAAACACACACACAAAATGAATGAGACTCTCCAGGGAGAATAAGAAATGATGGGTACTACTTCGGAGAGGAAATGGGGAACAAGGCCAGATATAAAAAGGATGGAAAGGAGGGAGAGATATTTGGAACACTGAGGAAAGAGGAGCTATTTCTGCACCACGTTCACCCGAGTCTGCCTCTAGAAGCATTAACATATGGAACATCATGCGCTGCCCCGTTGGGCATAAAATATATACACGCATGAAATTATTCAGTTAACTCTGCCAAAACTGACACACTTTTTTTTCTCCTGGAGCTAATAAAGCACTTGCATTTTCTCCAGAATTTACTCATCAAATATAAAGTTCTATTCATTAAAAAAAATCATATATTTGAGACATATAAACAAAAAACATTGACACATTTTTGATTAAAACAGTATTTCCTCTCTTTAAATAATTTCCATGTTTGGGGTCAACGTATGCTATGAGGTATTGATTGCCGCAGTAGCATGTTTGCTGTGGCTCAATATTAGACGCGTGTTTGTTGGATATTGATTTGCTGTCATACTGGATTGTTAGCTTTTGCTACAAAATAACAAGAAAGTTTTGTGCAGCGTGCTTAAGTGTTTGCTGTAGCAAGGTCATCAGCAGAGATCTGAGAACAGATTATCCGTTCAGTCCACACAGCAGCACCTCTTATATGCACTGATGCAGTGCAGTATTTGCTGATGTTCTCATTTCATCTTCATTTTTTACGAGCTCAGTTTGAACTAGCACGGCCTCATTAATGTACAGATTTACCTCGGCACACATTGCCATTGTCAGGTTCATAACCCGCCTTGCAGCTGCAGCTGCCTATGGGTACCATCCACTCTCCGTCTCCGTTACAGTAGAGCTTTATGGGCACGTCTACTTCCTCGGCATTGGGGATGCAGCTTCCTCTGGCGATGACTAATGAGGTGGACTCTGCTCCGGTCAGCGTCTGCACAAAATAAGAATCAATAAAAAATCCTATTTAAATATCCATCCGACGGCCGTGCCAAGCTCTCGTAAAAAAATCACCAACGTTTTCAATTAGCTCCGTTTCATACCTCTGGGAAGAAAGCAAAGTTCTGCACGATGCTGGGGCATTTCTTGTAGAATACCCTGACGGCCAGAAGCGACATGCAAGCACCTAAGTCCTGGAAAGCCAAATGAAAACCTCTGCCTTTGGACAGAGGCCCGAAACTCCTCACTTCTGTGTTCACTTTCATTAGCCTGCCCCCGAAATCAACCTGGGAGAAACTCTCATCTGCTGCAATGGTGTCCACCTGAGGGAGAGAAAAAGACCGAAAAAAAGACAAAAGATAAACGTTTAAAAAAGGTTTTCTTTATTGATTTAGATTTGCTACCTATCAGGTAAATACGCTAATGCCCAAATGCTATGAAATGCTGTTATTGTATCTTTTCCCCCCGATAAAGCTCCACAGTGGCCAGGCAAAATTAAACGGCTCTGTGAAATTAGAAATGCATGAGAGCATGAGCATGACATTTAAGAAGAGAGGTGACTTATGAATCTCAACAAGCACAAACACATTCAGTCAATACGGGTTAAATTCTAATAGCGAGTGGAGGTTAAGGCTTCAGGCTACAAAACGATTTGTGAATACTTTTAGCCTTCGTTGCAATCTTACTTACTTACTGATCAATTCTGGACTGGTACAATGTTTGGATTTCATTCTTTTCAACTGACAAATAAGGAAGGTGTAATCAAACACTTTCTGGAATCTGCTTAAAAAATAAAAGCCATAGCTGACTTAATCTCTTGGCCAAATTTCTTCTCTTGTCTTCCACTTAAGCTTCCAGCAAAAATGCTATTTTCAGATTATACCCTGGAGGTCCCATTATGACCGCTTGCACTTTACCCTCTGTTATATCACCTCAGGCCTTAAACATCAACTTCTCTTGCGAGTCGAGGATTGGAACTGGTGATGAGAGCTTGGTCTCCAGCTAAGAACCAGCAGTTTTTAAGTTGATGTGACCACAGTGTTCAAGCCCCAAGGCGTTGGGTATGCCGTCTTTGCGTTCTGTGACAGCACATAGCACTGTGTGTTTTTTTTAAGTGATACCGCCTCCCTGTTAGTTTGTTCACTTTCTCAAAATGAAAATTATGTCCAGTGGTCACCATTTTGACACACAAGAGAATTTCCACTTGGATGGGTGCAAGTGGACACAATGGAACTTCCACTGAGTGAGAAGCTGTCCAGATATGCAAGAGGCAATGATAGGTATATAGGGTTTTTTTGGGTTGTTTTTTTTTTTAATCTGCAAACAACACTATATCTTTACTCCCAGTGATTTACTCCCATACTTTTCCCCTCTTTTTACCTAAAGCCTTTACCTTTAGGAAGGGTGCGTTGGCCCAGTACTCCACCCCTTTGATGCCCTCTGAAACAGTCCTGTCGGTCTCTAGGTAGTAGAGGTTGAACGTCTCTTTGCAGGAGCCCAGGACACTCGGTATGGAGGCGCAGTCGCGCACAGTGAAGCGGATCTCCACGTAGATGCGTTGCGCCGCGCGCCGGTCGATGTAAGTGGTGAGGAGCCAGTTGTTCTGGCTGGGCTCAAACACGTTACACACCTGGTACGTCCTGATGGTGTTCAGGTTCTCATCATAACCACTCACCTCCTCCCACTGGGCAATGTGTGCGTGTGAGAAGACGGGGCAAGTAGTAGGAGAGGGGAGGAAGCAGAGGGAGAGGGGAGAGGAGAGGCTAAAATGATGAATGGGTTTACCAAGACCTGACACAAATTAAACTTTATCCCTCCCTCCCATTTTGTCTCCCTCTCTTTTTCTCTCCTCTACCTTGTTCTGTGCTACATGGGTACAACCATTCATCACAATTAGAGCCACTCACCTCAAACGCACACAGCAGACCACTGTGACCGGCCAGTCGCCAAGCTAGAATTTAAAAAGCCAAGGAGCTCAATTTGGATGGAAAAACCCATTCTATTCTATTCTATTCGACTGCTGCGGACTCCCGTGTGATGCACCTCACTGATCTTTTGGAATGCATTCTATTTACATCAGTAGTGGTTAATTGGTGTCACCTTGCTACTGTAATTAGGAATTTGACAGACTCATTAATGGACCACTGTAAAGTATACTCAAACAGTTTTTTCCCAAGGGTACAGACACACACACACACACACAGTACACCTTTGCACATTGTTCTTACTCCATTGGCAGGGAACGATATCCAGCCAAGCTCAGCTGTCGCTGTCCTTGTATCCATCACTGTCTCTGTCAGACAAAAAGAGACACACACAGGGAGAAAGAGCTGAAAAGAGGAGGCTGCACCAGAAGGACAGGTATGGATTTAATTAATAGTCAGCTCAGATGCCAACTTTCAGCACTGCTTTGTGATATGTGCCATTCATATTCATAAAGCCCTACTTTTGACCATTTCTGCAATGCTCTGTCTGTTCTGTGCACCTGTGATAAAGAGATAAAGAGGCACAAAAAACAACAACAACAACAAAAAACGACCCCTGGGTATGTTAATCTAGTTTGAACACAAGCCACAATGACATGACATAATGATGAAGGTAATCCAGTTAATCCAGGTTTTATTCGAACCTCTGCATAACAGAAAACAGTTATGTTCAAAGCAGATAGCCTGCCTAATCACATTAGGCAGTGCCAAGGAAGAACACACCCTCATTACTCAGTGTTCATTATGTACACAAATGACTTTATCCCATATTGCATTATTTAGCTTTGACAGTATGTGGAAATGTAATTCTATCATGGAAAAGGTAGCATATCTAATATTTCACATTTATGATTGCGACGACAGTCACTGTCTGAAGCTTTATTAAGTCATGAATGACAGAAGAAAGATTTGATTGATGTAGCAGCTGGATAACATATAATATAACTGTCACTGAAAATGAAACCATTCCCAAGTCCCGAATGGGAAATTGGACTTTTGTGTTTTCTTTGATTTTCTAGTTGCAGATTGAATATTCAGAGTTAACTGCTGAATGAGGCAAATGCACCAGCTAAAACTGTTAGTAGAATATAGTTAAGGACACAATGAAGTTAGCAAATATATTCAAACTGAAAGCTGGTTCCACAGGAGAGACCCTGAAAGCCAAAGGCTCTGCCTCCCATTCTACTTGTAAATTACTCTAGAAAACAACCAACCTAGCAGTCCTAGAGCAAAGTGCTCTACTGGGGAGATTTGATATTACAAGGTCTTTAAGATAAGATGGGGCCTGATTATTCAAGAAAATAAAAGAAAACAAAATTTTAAAATATAACCAGAAAGACTTGTCATTGAAAGAATCCTGTAGAGAAATCTTTGGGTAACACCAAACACATATCCCAGGACTAGTCTAAAAAGATCTGTTGGTCCTCTTTATAAGAGCAAAACTGGGAAACATGTCCAGTTGTGTTCTTGCTCTGATGCAACAACATGCTTGGCAGAAAAAATAATGGCCTGACAAAAGAGCCCAGAGCTGTTCCCAAGATGGAAAAGTGGCAAGATTTGCCTAGAAGGATTTTACATTTCAGAACCTTAAAATCTAACTAACATTTGCTAATAATAATAAATAATAATAATAATTTTTGAAAAAGCAGATTTGTAAGAGTTTTTTTTTTTTTATAATAAGAGACAAAAATTCAACAACAGCATTAGAAGATACCCAGGTATGCCATGGAAGCTATTCATTGGTGTAAATCGATAAGCAGGACCTCTTTCTGCTTCTATCTGACAATAACAGACTTTCATATGACTTTTGCATCCGTGTAATCATCATGTCACCAATGATTTAATTTCCTGCTAAAAAAAAAAATACAAAGAAACACACACACACACACACACACTGTTGTATGCATATCTGGTGATTTTATGTGCATTTTTAAAAACTGTAATTCCTTTTCAGAAATAAATGATCGCATCAATTTAACATGTTGCTGCCCCAAATTGGCAGTTAGCATATATTAAAGAATAATTGCTTACAGGTGTAATAAGTCAGTGGTGGTGACAGTAATCAAATAAACGACTTCATTAGGTGAATGTATGGAAATAGCGTTCAGCTGATCTGGATGTTACTAATGACTTTATGCGTCCCACTGAAACTACACCATCAGCTGCAACCTCCAATTTTTTTTCCTGGCACGCCGATTAAATCACTGCTGGGCGGCACACCGACACAGTAACACACTTCACAAAGCTGATCGTACCTTCTCACATTGCAACAAAGGAAACCCAAGAATTACAGCGCGAGAGTCGCCGTAAGCAAAGCTACACGACAGCAAAAGCCCAGATGGCAACACTCGCTGTTAAACAGGTCATAATACGTCTTCATGCTATAGATCCCACTGTGTTAATGGTGAAAAATGGCTATGTGAGCAGCTCGAAGAATCAGTTTTATGTATTGCCCTGTCGCATGAATGCGAAGCCTGGCGAGCTGTGAAATTGGAGAATGACAGATATATTTCATTAAATATTTAGCATGTCAACAAATAATGTTACTGCAATACTGTAAATAGAAAGCAACATAAAGAATGATGGAAAAATAGTATTTAAAATAAAGGATCTTAAAGCTGATGACAAACTGACCCTCGTGTAAAGTCTGCAGCAAATCAGTCTAATGGAAAGCATGCCTGAAATTTTTATGCCACTCCACTTTCCTGGTAACTAATGCCTGTTACAGGAAATACACTTCACCATGACCACAGCAAATTGGAGGGTAGACTTATTCAAATTATTAAAGGCGCTCCGTGTTGCTCTCAGAGGAAGTGAAACAACAGAAACCCGTGAGCCCCACCCCCGCCATTATGTAGGTAAGTTGGGTTCCTTCTCATCCTCTGTGTCACTCGTGGCATGAACTGAGCCACTGCATGTAAAAATGAACGGTGACACGGTGCGAGCGGACACGCCGAGACGCACGAGCCAACATAAGTTAGCTGGAATGCTGACAACACCGACCCCAACACCGAGCCCCCTGTAATAAAACACGGTGAGAAGATTCAGCGACATCACACCGTGAGGCGGCCGCAGGCAAACAACCCCCCCTTGATTCTTGACATGCTCTCTTCCTCTTGCACTCTTTCATACTGTCACCCTGCCTCTCATTATCTGCTCTCCTCCTCCTCACACTTTCCGCACCTTCATCCTCTCCTGCGCTCTACCTCTCCATCTTTCATCCCTCCACTACTCTACTCTTTTTATTTTTTTTTGTGAGCAAGCTAGCCTAATTAAAGCAGAACCTCCTCTTTTCAGCTCTCTCCCTTGGGAGAGAAGGTCGTTTTGGGAAATGAAACGCTTGTCACGCGAAAAATGTAGCCGACTATCAAATTCTTGGACCAAAGCTTATTTAAACGATGACAAGTGTCACTGTCTAATTTGTAGCTTCGGTGCGTTTAGTGGCACGTTGTCAACAAAGATTTTCAAAGAGTGATCTACAGCAGTTTATTTCTACCATGCATATTTTACCTGCAAGAAACTTTGAAGTTTAGGTGGGAAAAAAAAACTGACAAGAAAAAAAAAGACACAATGAGACAAATTCACAATAATGACAGAAGAGATGTTGAAACGGCTCATACAGCCTTACCTTCCAGCAAAGTCTTGCAACAAGGGACTTTATTCAAGGCTTTGCTTTAAGAATTGAATACGGTTGCACTGCACTGGCACCACACTAACACCATTCTGCTTTAAAGCAAGGTTTTAGTGGCACACTCCCAGGAAATTTTAGCATTCTACACACAGACTTAATTGGCAAATGCATTTATTGAAAAATTGATTGTACTTTTGCACCCAGAAACACCTGTGGGTCCCCGCGATTCATCATTTTATGCCATTTCGTCCTGCTCGCTGCCAAAGGATTACAAAGCAGTGCTTGGAGATAAGCGTGCATGTAAATATAGAGAGCAAAATCCTTTTAGATTGGTGTAACGTTCAAATTAAATCTTGACAGTTCATCACATGACGACTTGTTTTGTCCGTCAACAGTCAAAAAACCAAAACATATTTAACATCCTGTTAAGTCTGACAAGGAACAGCAAGGAAGCTATAATTATGTGGCCTGTTAGGGTGAAATGGCCTCTATTAACTATCAAATACCACAATATTTGCCTATTAAACTTCTTTCAACAGACCGATCAATACTTCACTAATCATTCACATATTTGTACAAAACCACTTAATAAACTGCAGTGCATCAGCAAACATGCTTTGCGAATTCCCAGTTTCAATGAGAAAAGAAGTCTAATCAGAACAAAACGAGACATGTGTTTGATGGTCTATGCTGGGCTTATTAGAGAATCTCCTCATCAGTCTAATTAACAGCACACACCTCTCTGCACATAATAGGGTATACTCGCCGAACAGCCTAATTACTTTTGACATATTGGAGGTTGTGATCGCAGTGTGCCTTCCTCCCCCGCAGTGGTGCAGCTCTTCAACCAGCCCTGTACGCCGCTGAACGAAAGCAAAAGCCATTTTACAGCAGAGGAAACAGCAGGTAAATCTGTGCGATATAGTAGCAGTCAAAGAGGTTGTTAAATCCTTGTTGTGGCCCACGAGGGAGAAGTTAAAAGTATTTTCATCACAGGCCCCCGGATTAGAAGTAATTTCCCTGTTTTGCAACCTTTTCTTTCCCTCTCTTTCTTTATGTGTGCGTACCAGTGGTCAAATGGGAAGTGTGGTTAGTTCATCTTCTGCTATTTGGCATAGCGTGTCCTACTGCCCAAAGACTGCAGTTAGTCCCGATTCATATGGCAGTGTGCTCATGTATATGTGCTATGCTTGTGAGGACACGTGGCACCTCCCTATAGCACTGATGACCCGCATGTCTCAACTTCAAAGGGCAGTTTTGAAAGTTGGTAATTGTTTTGGTAAGGGGCCAAGGGGGTTGCATGGATGTGGTTACCTCACTAGGGTCCAGATTGACAAGACTGCATGTAAGAGGTGGGGGGTTTTAAAATTTAGGCAGCTGCCCCTGGTACATATGTATTTCTGGGAGCTCTTTTCTCAAAGCCCCAAAATAGGGAGGGGACTATTTAGATCAAGCGCACAAACTGATTTACTAACGTTCGCATTACACAATTTAATGTCAACTGCGCCGATATTTAATGCCAAAAAAGGACGTTTTTTGCGCTTGATTTTGAAATGAACCAACTGCACCAGGCAACTTCTGTAAATTGCACATGAAACTAACCACACCTATGAGCGCCATTTGGGGATTGGGCTCACTTATCCAGGACCATCAGCGCAGCTGCCCAATCACATTGTTCTGATTTCGTGGACTTGCAAATCAAAGTCTCCTTAAAGACTGTTGTGGTCGTAGCGGATGAAAGACTGACGGTATCAAAGATGGAGGTAGCTACAATGACGTCGCCCATATGTGAAGTCCAGTTACGAATCCTCAAGTACGAATCCTCAAGACTAGCATCTTAGTGAGGTGCAGCGCTTTCTATGAAACTAACAACTCACTGTCACAAGTTGTTAGCTTATGAGCATATCCTGGATAATCCTCCTTTCTGAAACGCAGAACGACCCACATGTTTGACAAAACTCATCAACAAAAGTGTTTTGTCTGAGGCAAACTACAGACATTGCCCCAGGTGGTCATTAAAAAGAAGGCAGATATAATGTGCATCTATGTTGGCTTCATTTGAATTTTTTTTGTACCATCCATTGGTCAAAGACAGGATTTTAGTCACGCGACAGGCTTTTATTCTGTGCTGAATATGAAATGTACAATTATTTTTGTAGATTTATATTTTAGACTTAGTAGAGTTATTTTTTTTTCAGTTGTTCTTTGGTTTAGACGAAAGTAAATCTGTTGTTTTATGGCAAACCTATAAGTTAAATCTATACAAGAAATAGGTCAGTCAAAAGGATACTTGTCTGTCTACATCCACAAAGTCTAACCTATGAAATAAAAATAAATATTAACATCAGTCCAATAAAAATTATAAAACTGAAAGTAATAAAACAAAGAAACTTTAGAATCTAAATTGAAGTATTAATGAAGACCAACGAGAGTACTGAAAGGCTTATCAGGAACGCGTTGTTTTTTTAAATTTTTAAAACACTAATTTTTTAACCGGGAAGCTATTAAGTCACAAAAACAGCTCCAGTGACAGTCCTGGGGAAAAACCAGGTTGTAAGAGTCCTCACAAAGACACACAATGTGTATGTGTATCTCAAAGAAAGCCAGAAGGTACAGCTGGGTGTGTCATACTCACGGTTAAGGAAGCACAGCAAAATAACACGTCGACGTGCACACGCGCACACACGATAAACGCACGCTAAAAGCCCTCCTGGGGAGGAAGACGTCATACCGCCTGGAGAGATGGACCGATCAGGCGTTCAAGTGGAATGACACAGTGTCACAGAAGGACAACTCAGTCGGTAGAGCACACTTTGTGAAGATGATGTGCACTAACTCAAATATAAATAGATATATAGGCACATGTGAGCACTCAAAAGTACACAGCCTGCACAGGAGTCACACAAAACAGCTTTTCTTTTGCTTTAATTGAACCTCATATGCCCCCAAAATCAATTACAAAGACAATTATAAGACAGTGAACAGTGCGCTGAAAATCTGAAAAACTCCACACACAAAACCAGGGCAAACATTTGCCTCTCCACAGGAAATGTTATAATTAAATTTAAGCACTCAGTGAACAGCTAAACAAAAAGCCAGGCTCGACTCATAACAAAAAAAAAAGAAAAAGAAAGAAAGAACAAAACTAAGTACATTTTAGTGTTATCAAGATTTAGCCCCTGCCAAACACGATTTTCGCTATTAAGCCCACAGGAGCTTATTATTATACTCTGGTGTATCAAAACTGCTCTTATCTGCATGGAGTCCCCTTCAGCTAAACTCACTTCGCAGTGAGTGTACACAGCCTGCAACGTCTCACCCAATAATCCCCACATTCGACACATTCAACATCGCTCTGAAGCACTGGCTAATGGGCTGACCTTGTTGTCTTAAAAGAGTCTGCTCAGCAGCTCAAAAGCACAATCTATCAGCAAAAACAGGGAGAACGGTGCAACAACAGTAGGCCTACACAAGGAGACGCAGATGTTGGAGACAAAATTGAAATGCTGCAACAGCAGCATAACGCCATCATGTCACATGGATATTGTTTCAGATGCAGTCTTAAGAGATACTAACTGGTTAGGTGAGCACTGAGCACTCCATTATAACAAATCTAAGCCATGATTTTTGAAGCACAGGTAAGAAAATTTACAATTTGCATTTATTTGTTTTCACAGTCACATCTGGCACAGCAGTGTTTTCATTTTCGAGCATACATCCCGCAGGATGGCATTATGCTAGTGATGAATACCAACCTAATGGCCATTAGCTGAACTTTTATGCTTATTAAGATGTTATTCATATTATAAATCTATTAAAAATATCTGAATATTCTTATCCAGCCGAGCATCTCTCTTTGTGCGTAATGAATTCACTTCAAAACCTGAGACGACAGACCTCACGACTTCCTTGGCTCACTTCCCCATTTCCTTTAGTGACGCTTTATTACTGAAGGTGTGTTTGTGTCAAGAGCTGCCTCGATGATAAAATATCACTGTGTCAAAGTTCCGCTCGAGGTTGCCGAATTCCTCTTTATGGATTTTAGCTTTTGCTCTCCAGTTTCTTAGTTGCTAAATTAGGTGCTTCGCCCCTTAGAGTATTTTCGGTGTCTGCTACTGTCAGCTCCGTGCTTATTTATGCACACCGAAACCTCCTTTCAAAGGAAGGTAATTGAAGAACCTCCATTCCTCTTCATAAAAGTAATTTATTGCACAAAGACTCTGAGCAGGTGAACAATATGCAGTATATTTGAAGAGAACGTCATTAACCTAATGTGAGGAAAGCGTCACAGAGCAGAGTTTTGAGAGTGTCCTGCTTCTACTTAATGTTTTATTGTAAAGCATTGACCGGATGTTGCTGACCTGGTCTGTTATAATGTTTTGAAGTGCACCTGCTGCTCATTTATTATAAATAAGGATTATCTGTGATCTGCAATTAAAGAGAAAAAAACCCAAATCCTTTTTCACATGTAACACCTTAGCACCTCGATGAAATCTACTGGTCACTTCACTTTCCACTAGCTTCTATTTTAAATGCCTAACTTTAAGGCAAAAATAAAAACCGATCTCTATAGCTAATTCTCTCATTTTTTGATTGGTGTCAAAAACGGGCTATGTGGACTGGATTTTATTTTTTAAATAACTCATCATTTACACTTTCTTAAGGCTTAAAATTATGTATTATTAGAGGCTTGGGTGCTTTGAGTGACAGATTTGTGCCCACTGTGGTTCTGGCTTTCTGCTACGTGTCACCCCAGCTAATTCGAGTCACTATACACTACATTATATTTCTATGTATGTTTGCACATATATGAATACATTGTGGCACCTATTTTCCTAGCAAAATGTAAAATGTACAGCACTGTATATAGAGTCTATACTAGCAAGATGTTAAAATAACATTTGCAAAGATAACTCGAGATTCAAGTCAAGTGCAAGACATATTTTGGGAAACTGGCATAAATTTACCTGCATAGTGAAACAATGAGTTAGTAGCATTAGCTAAGGTAGCTAAAGCTACATTAGCTGAATTAGCTAATGCTACACTAGCTATGGGATAAGGCAGTAGCTATGCAATTATTAAGCTGAGAGCTGCTTATGGCATTAGAAGGCTAACATTGTTGCTATTCACTTTGTTACAATATAATGTTACACATAGTTGTCATAGCATGGTTTTAAATAAAGAGGTTGTTGAACTTCAATAAACCTCGTTTTGATCTGCCCCTCACCAAAGAAAGGACAAGTTGTACCAGCTGGCTACAAGATGCTTCACTTGCGAGTTGTGGAAAAGCATAGTTAAAGTAGCTAAAGTAATATTAAAATTTATGTGGACAGAAATACATTGTGTTTCCTGTAACACTTTGAAAGCAGTAACTGCTCCTCCAAGTGGCTGGAAATCCAACAGCAGCTCCAGAGAACAGAAGACTGCCCAACAACAGGTAGTAAACCAATAATCTGAAAATAAAAGAAAAGCAGAGGGAAATACAAGGTGGACATTTTGAGGCCAAGTGAGTCCACAAAGCCGTGTGGCCTCACAGGAGCAGATATTTGGGATTAGATGTGTGCACAAGTGTAACCAATGCCTCGGCGGTATGAGTCTGCTTTTTTTTTCTAATCTTGTTTTCTTTTTTTTCCCCCATTGCTGACACGTTGTTGTTGTCTTGAATGGAAGCACGGGGCCGCTGTGTTAAAAGGAACAACGGAGCTGTCGCACATGAACACACACACACACACACACAGTCAATCTCAGTCTCAGACTTTGGTCTTTGTGTCTTCCTCTCGCTTTTCCCTTTACGTCTCTTCCTCACCCTTTGATTTCACCTCTCCTCTCTTTTCCCACTCACATTGTCAACAGCCTTGACCTAGAAAATTTGTGGTGTCATGATTTCACTTGATGAAAGAGAGCACGTTCGTCACGGCTGCAAAACTACAGCATTATCACTGTTCAAAGAGAAACCTTCAGTCGTAGCCTTTTAGAAGCTGAAAAAAGGCCCCTAAATCCCCCTTTATACTTGCATATTTTGACAACTTACAGCTCTGACCATGATGCTGCCACAAAGAGTTGGGAAATGCTGCCGCCACCACTTCTATAATGTTGGATTTCTTTAGTTTGATGGCTTGTCACCAAGACATATTATATGTTGGATAATTCAATCCAACATAGTCAAACGGGGGGCCTTTAAAACGCAGAAAATTGATTGTGCTTCGCCAAAATATGATGGCTTGTCAAAGCGGAGGAATGGCACTATAAATATAAGTGCAACATATTGAGTTTTTAGACACTGGGCTCTGCTAGTCACTGTTAAATAAATAAATAAATAACTTATTGTCTTTAGAAAATAGGAATGGCACAACAGTACAAAGACATACTGGGGTATTATTTTTAGAACTGAGCCCCAATGATGGCTGTCGTTCTCTCTTTCTCTGGAAGAAACTTAACATGAAACTGCCACCGCCACAAAAAGAGCCGCGCGCACGCAAATGAGCACGCTCGCTCGCTCAGAGGCACAAGCGCCGTGTGAAGCATCCAGTCTGTCACTGTGGCAGACTCCTTTGTGCCTTTGTGACTAACACAAGGGGAGCGGGCCTCTTGCTGACACGCTGCGATTTTAAGGAGAGCGAGTGTGGATGCCACATCATGGATCGCTGTTCGGTGCATTGATGGGATGGATAATTCAGAGGGCTACACGAGGGGGCTCAAGCGAGGATAATATATTACAAATTAAAGGTTATGTATTCACTGTGGGACATATGGTGAACAGGCAGCGCTTCAGAAGGATGATTGTGTCTACACTTTGTTAGCGTGTATGATTGCTGGTTGTTGAAGACTTAACGGAATATTTTAAATCTTTATGAATTATGTATGAAGCTAGAAAAAAAGGAGACTGTTAGAGGCATTTCGTGGAAGTATAGATTGTACATAAAGGGCAGAGGTAGTCACTGTGAACTCCAGTTCTGAAGCCTCAGTTTTAGCATTCTGGCTGTAACCACCTTGGTTTGTCCAGACGGAAGAGCTCATATTTGAAGAGTGGAGTGCTAAATTTTGAGCCAATAGCAGCTAGCTTTCTCAGCACGGGGCTGTACACCCAGTACCAGATTGACTAAATGGGGCAAAGTAGCATTTGAGCATAAGTCCCAAATAGGTGATCTAGCAAGTGTTAGTTTTACAAAAGTTTGACTGATTTTTAAACACTGTTCAATTTAATACGAAGCACAAAAACTTTTTAAATATTGGTGCACTTAGCAGTAAATTGCATATCGCAAAATCGTCTCCTGCCTATATTCTTTTCCCACCTTTAACACACAATTTTGTCACTGAGTTTGAATATACTAACAGCAGTTTTTCAGGGGGTTTTTAACGCCTAAACCCAGTTTGCAGTTGCCCAATCTGGCCCCTAAAGTCTCCTTTTAACTAAACAGCAAGCCATATAATAGGTTTGGTGCAAGGATACGCCATAAAAGACGGTTGAGAGACAGCCTCAAGCGGCCATTTAAGGAACTGCAGTTTTGGCAGTTTTAAAACTTCCAGAGAAAATTTTAAATACATGACAAAGATGTTCATTTATGTGAGTTTTTTTTTCTTTCAGTTTTAATGTTGTTTTGCTTCTGCACAGTTTCAGCTGTTGATTTTATTCTTTATTTTATTGTTTTACTCATGTTTAATTGTCTTTGATGCTTTTATTTTGTGTTGTAATTTTAATTCTATTTATTTTACTGTAATGCATATTTATTCCTGAGTTTGGCACTTTGGTCAGTGGTTGGTGTTGGCTTGGCTTCGTCTGTACTGAGTGTGCACTACAAAAACCAAGATGTACCAGTCTATTCATTTTCTTAACCTTTCACCCAACTTAGTGTCACAGTGACGGGTCCTAGTCTATCCGGAGTGGTCAAGGACAGGAGCTGGAGTTCTCGACAACCACGCACTCACGTTAAATCCTGCATGTTAGGTTAACTCGAGAGTCCTCAGTTAACCTAACTTTTTTTCAACCGAAGCATGCAGATGAAACCGATGCAGGAACAATAAGAACGTGCCAACTCCACAAGGAAAGGCTCCAGCTGACAAGGTGGTTTTAAACAGAGAGGCTTCTTGCTGTGAGGCAATATCAATGAACAACTTCGGCAGTGCAATTAATATTCATTTATTTAGAGAATCAGTTCCTCCTTCTTAGCCTACTGTTTCATTTTAATGAGTAATACGGTCTTTTATTTGCCTGACGTTCAAACCTAAGCCCCCGAGATAAAAACTTTAGAGAGAATTTTAGTCTCTCATAAAAATCTTGCTCATCCATAATGCATACAAGAGCCTAGGCTTCCTGGTATAAATGCACTTCTGCAAGCCCAGACATCGTACATGATGACATGATCAGGGTTATTTTTTCAAAGCTGACAAATCTTCTCCGGAGCCACAAAACACACTATGCTACTGTTCACGGGCTGGGTAACAAAATTATAAAGAGAAAATAAAATGAGAGTCTCCCTTTCAGAAAATAACACAATAAAGGTATTAGCATATTCTATTTGTATTATTTTGATTTAATAAAAAAAAAAAAAAGCACTGTCACTAAACCTGGAACCATAAATCAAATAGCTGTCAGAAAATCGATTAGCAACCATTATGATAATCGATTCATGCAAATGATTTATTATGCAAAATGTGAAGTGTCTAGCAGCAATAAGAAATTAGATAGAAAATTTCACCTTGTGCTTTGTGGTAGTGTGACATACTTTTTAAAAGGGAATTTTAAGACCCGTTCATTAGAAATCAAATCAGCACATCCAAAAGCAGATTGTACGAAAAATATGTTATCACTGTCCAATCTTCAGCTAAAGGAAATGCTTTTACATCACTAATCCAAACTCTAAATCATCTAATGTACTTCAGGTAAGCTCATATTTAAGTTAAGTTTGAGTCTCTAAATCTGCCAGTCTACACTTCTAATGTGACACCAGTGTAATGTAAATGTGTCAGCTACATCAACAGTTACAAAAGCTCACAAACTCACAAAAACTATGACAAAATCCAGCAGGGCTTTGAGAGTATCGAGAGGGTTTCAAGGTTTTTCACTGTGTGTCTTTGAGCAGTCAGTCACAAATGAAAGATGAGTGGGACACAAAATCAAACGAGGCAGAATTGTGAGCTATGCTCTGAACAATTGGCAGTTTCAGACGCCAACATGTCATCTCCAAGCCCTTACATCGAAGCCCTAATCCCCTCACATTTTTATGAAATCATTCTTAAACAAATGTATGTCTACTTAATATTTTCTTTTGCCCTTTTACATGTCAACTGATAATTTAAAACACACACAGGAATCTGTCAAAGTGGGGAATAAGATTCATTGTAGATGTGACTTGTGACCCGAAGGAACCCAAAAGAAAAGAGCTCTGTGGCTGTGTGGAAACAGGCTGAAAGGAAATAGGCCACTGTGTGAATTGTGTCTGCAGTGCATCTACACTCCGTCGCACACAAGCTTATCTCCTTCAAAAAGAACGCACCCGCAGCAGCATTACAGCTTCTTAAGTTTACATAAGTGCGCCGAGAAGGCAATGTAGAGAGCGACAATATGGACTGAAAAATGCACATAAGCACGATGAAGGCAACAGGCAGCCAAACCGTTCAGCCAAGTCTACAATCACAGATCTTTGTATGAAGAATCACAACATTAAAATGGTTTCTAAATGGATTCTTCAAATAACCTAAAACCAGCCTTAGCCAGATGAGGCATTTTAAAGCTAAATGGCGAAATGTACATAAAAACAAAACGATTTGCAAATCATTAAAACTCCAACACAGATTACATATCAAATGCTGAAACTGGGAAATGTTGTTTTTTAGCCAAAAATGTCTCATTTTGAATTTGATGCCAGCAGCACATTTAAAAAAGAGGGCATGTTTAACACGGTGTTGCATCAACTACTCCTTAAACACAGCACTGGAAATCTGAGGACACCCAACAGCTAAACTTTTATGTGTTTTCCCCATTTTTCACTCTGTCTTCAGGTTAAGTTTGCAGCTGATTACCAGGTCTGACAGGCTGATCGCTCTGGACAAAAATAGGCCAGTTTAGCCAGACTATTACTACAGATTCATGTTGTTTAATAAGTGCTGAATGTCGCCTCTTTGGCCACATATGGCACTCCAATACGTGGAAATATCATTTGTGGCAGGTGCACTAATGTAACCCCAGTGTGATCTCAATAACGAGCCCGATAACAAGCGTAAATAAACATGTTGATAAATAGCGACCACTCAGACCACAGGACATTTTCCCACTTCACCTCTGTCCACCTTTGATATGCTTGTTCCCGGGGAAGGAAGTGGCATTTCTAGAAAGCATTGATAAACTATGTTTGCTGTCAGGAGCGTTCCTAATCAAGTACAGTAATAGCTGTCATCAGGTTTTTGTTTGTTAATTTGTTGTTGCTTTTTTTTAAAAATGTTGTGAATATTTCATGTTCAAATAGATTTCATTCTATCTTTTTATATGGAGTCCCAACTTTTTACAATTGTATATACAAGATAAAATAAAACACATTTGAGGACGTCAGTCTGAAAGAAGATAACTGCAGAGCTGTTATGGAAGAAAACAACCTGGCCAAAGATTACTCAGTAGATTAACAATAGTACGTCTACTGCTTTGGGGAAAAACGTTTATGTCTAGTCAGGTGAACAACAAGTTCTCAAGCCTTCTCTAGTCTAGTCTAGAAATGAAGGACACGAGCAACTGAATGGGAAAAGAAAAAAAAAGCTGTTGTGAGAACAGAGAAACAATGAACATTTCTTTGGTGTTATTATTGTTACTTTTAGCAGCAGTAGTAGTATTTTGAGTGACAAATGTTGCTTTTTTATGTGCAGTCTAACTAAATAAAGATATTGTTAAGTCTGTTTGATAACAGCTGATAGGTCGTTAGCCGCTAAGTGGGCAACCACACAGTCAGTCCCATCCATCCTCATTATAACCGCTTTTTTGACATCAAGATGACGATGGGGAAAGTGTTCATCTCAAGGCTTCAGAAACCACTGGGTAATGTTGGGGTAGTTGCATCCATCTTTTATACTGTCCGTCACCTTAACGCAAATATCTAATCCCAACAGCAGCAAACTCAGGCATGTAGACATGGTCAAGATGCCAAAATCTGACCCTACCATTTGAATGTTGTGGCAGAAACAGACTCAATAGAACAAGAGAAGAGCAATAAAAGAAATACAATTCTTTTGTGCAACAAGCCCTGGCAGGAGTAGGTCTTCTTTTGCTTTGGCCCACCTGCTTCAAGGTTCAACATGTAGTGGATTCAGAGATGCTCTTCTCCATATGGGTGGCTGTGGCTCAGGTGGTAGAGCAGATCAGCTACTGATTGGAAGGTTGGTGGTTCGATTCCTGGCCCCCCCCTAGTCTGCATGCCAAATATCCTTGGGCGAGATACTAACCCCAAATTGCCCTCCGATGCGTTCATCGGAGTGTGAATGTGTGTGAATGTTTATTAGTTGCACTTGAGTTTAGAAGTGAATGGGTGAGTGAGGCATGTTGTATACAGCGCTTTGAGTACTCCGGGAGAGTAGAAAAGCGCTATATAAGAATCAGTCCATTTACCATTTCCATATCTTGATTGTAACAAGTAGTTATTTGAATTACTGTGCCTTCCTATCAGCTCAAAGCAGCCTGGCCATTCTCCTCTGACCTGTAGCATCAACAAGGAATTGTCATTCAGTTTCGCTCTTTCACTTAAATCATTTTTCTTATACATTCTGATGCTCAGTTTGAACCTCAGCAGGTCGTCTTGACCATGTCTACCTGCCTAAATGAACTGAGTTGCTGCTATGTGATTAGCTGGTTAGAAGTGTATGTTAATAAGCAGTTTAACAGGTGTACCCAGTAAAGTGACCAGTGAGTGGATAGTGATTTTCTGTTACTTTTTGACATGTCCAGTCACTATAAATCCATTATAATGAAAACAATTCATTACTTTTCTTTTGATTTTTGCCCTTAACGTGGTCACTGCTGAAACATCATTGTACAGAGTAATCCCTGTAAATGTGCAGAATCTGATGGGAAGCCCCGAGGTCTCTGGCCTTCTGGTTTCAGTTTGTAGTCCACTTGTAGCCCGAGTTACATCAACCAATTGCGTCTAAGCAAGCTTTGATTGCATACATGTATACTTCTGTGTGGAGAACAAAAGAGGTTTTGCATTTGCCGCGAACCAGTTTTGAAGACTATAGCTATGGTCTGATAATGTTAGCATTTTAAATGTTTCTGTACACTGAAAGCCCAGAAACATTGCCCATTGCCACAGAGACTAAGGCCAGGGATAAAATCACCTGCTGACACACAGTTTTTTTTTTCCCAAATCTAATTTGAGTGTGCCTGGAGAGTACTTCCATAGCATGTGTAGTGTGTCCGAGCAGAGGCAAAAAGATCGTTGTGTCCACGCCCGCGAGCAAGTATAATTCCAGCCTCAGTCAACAGATAAGCCCATTTGTTCTCCAATTGTGTGATAAGTAGAGGGGACACGTTCTGCTGTTGTTTTAGCCAGAGAAATAATTACGAATATCCAGTGCATAATTATGTAGCACTGGTGCAATCATGTAGTGAAATGCAACAGCTGTCTCCACTTGTTTACTAGTTAGTGTAGCAAATACTATATATTGGATAATTAGAACACAGCTGTAGTCTAGGTAGGTTTTCCAGAAGAAACATCAGGGCAAAAAAAAAAAAGAAAAAACCTATGGAAATTGAACAATTATTAGGTTAAACGTGACTGACAAGGTAACTTGAACATAAACAATTAATTTTAGTGAAAGTGTGTCCTGATCATAACTTTGCAAAAAACAAAACTTGCTCATTCTGTTATTGACACACCATCGCTCATTATACAGATGGAATATGATTATATAATTAAAAACCAACAGAATACAGCTTCAAGCATTATTTCGTCAGCCGAGTTTATTTTCTTGGCATAAAAGAGGTTGTTTAATCATCTCATTTGTATTCTATTAAAGCAGACCATTAGTCACAGATCTGTTTATCACATGTCAGCATGTGTCTCCGCTTGTCTCCCCGGAGACAGCTAGAGAAAGACGGAAATGAACAAAGAGAGAAAAAGATATCAGCTGACCGCATGCCTCCAGGCCTGTGCTGCATCTCCCCCAACAGTCTTAATCTGTCAGCAGGTCAATCTGTCGACAGGTTTTCCATAGAAAACCAGCCTGAGAGACATCCGCTGGCTTGGGCAGACACCTTATGCTAACGCAGAATGTGCACAGTGGCTAAGAGACACATGCTCGCACAGCGTGAAGCCCGCTCATGTCAGTGTGCAACCACATGCTATCAAATACACTAGACCATAATGTGACAGTGAAGTGACTGCAGGCTTAAATCCTAAAAGAGGTAAAAGACTTCCAAAGAATTATATAGTGCTACGTTGAAAGACAGACTCTCAAAGTCTTGAGGAAAAATGACAAAAATAATTTTTTATTTTTTTTTTAAAGGTTATAACCAATGAAGACAAATCATTTTCTATAGGCAAGTAACATTTAGCTTACTACACTTCTCACAATTCAGACTATCCTCTGTCCACTACTTGCTGTAATTCAGCCTCTCATTTAGCATCATCCTTTAGAGAAAATAAAGCATGTGCCATGGGTATTCTGCCCATAATCTGTTTTAAATTTGGCATCCATTAAAGCTGTTGCTGCTATAAGATTAAAAACTGTTAATATAGGCAGAGTGTGATTTTCCAGAGGGGATGGTGGGGATAAAATTTTATCCCTGTGATTTTTAGTGCTGCATTTTGAAATGATCTACAGTGCAAACAGAAAACAAATCCGAAACTGACTTTCACTTTCAGCACTCCGATCCCGTGACAGTCGAGATAACACCGCACAAAAGGATGATCCAGATCCCGTCCCATTCCAAGTTTCCGTTAAACCTGCTTCCATTAAACTGCTGTTTCGATGTGAAAACTACCACTAACCAAATAAAGGAGAAACAAAGAAAAAATTCAAAGTGCCAAAACCTCACAGAAAATCCTAGAAATATTAATAATGAGTGTCAACCATCATCAGAATTCCCTACAAAGGTCAGATCTGCAGCTTATTATTTTAACTTGTTGAACTGCAGCTATGCATCGGAGCTGCTGTCTGCACAGTTTGTTGGTTTTGCAAGTGATGGCGCAGCGGCTGTGATGGACCGATAGAGAGGAACAATCACACTCCTGTGTGTAAAGATCAGCCCCAAACTCACCATCATTCACTGCATTATACAGCCATGACTTTGATCAGCCAGTGATCCTGTTCAAACAGACTTATTTTCAGATGTTTATTGACTCTTAAACTGCAAAAGTCTGTAAAAATTACAGTATTTTTGCCGTTTCACTTTGAAATATTTCATATTAAATATTAAAGTTAATGGTAGAGCTGGAAAGTTGAAAGGGATTTCATTCTGGCATCTTAAACTGTTTTGTTTGACTGAGTGTCTGAAGAGGAATATGTGAGACAGGGAATGTTATGCATATTCATTTATTTTCAAAAACAAATTACAATATTATAGTAAATGTTCTGATCATATTTTTAAGCTCTAAACTCAGTTAGTTGAGGTTCATAAACATTACATTACAGCAGTAATAAATACTCCAGCAGACTTCAGAGTATATAGGACTGCTGTAGTTTCTTTTGTAGGGGGGAGGAAGAAAAGCACACCCTCCCAATTTGTTCATCCTGAATATAGACTGAATGTAACACAGACAATCAATGATATTAAACCTGAGAGGTTGAGACAAATGGTGCGTGTTAAAGACCCCTAAAAACACAAGCAGTAAATATTAATGTAGTAAAAAACTATGATATTATTGTTGTTGAAGGTCATTTTCTAAGGCTAGTTAAAGGGTTTTCTTTCATTTGGTTTACTACAATTTTGTGTTTTGTGACCTCTATAAACTACAAACCTCACTTTGATCTATAATATTAATGATGTGTGATTTTTGTCACACATTTTAAAGGAATGACCATTTGGGACCACAGAGCAAAAGACAACTCAAATTGCCACTTCCAGCTAAACTAGCAAATTATCAATAAACTTGTAAATTAAATTGAACAAGTTAAATGAGATTAAATTTGAGCATTCCTCTTTCACACAGTGCAGTACACTTTTTTTTCTCACAGCGCTACGAAGTGCTTGTACATGCACCATTTTAGATCCCCCCGCTATTTAATGAAATGCTGAGAGGCCTCTTTTACACATTTTTAGAGTGGTACTGCAAAATCAAGTGCAAGCACGGAATAGCCATGAAAAACTCTTCAAAAACCTGTTTCTCTGTTCAGAAAGCCGTTAGATTAGAGTCACAGAGGTGAGGAGATCAGATTGAGATGAGGGGTGTAACCTCAGCAGCACAGTTCATTAAAGGTCACCTGTATCGTGAGCTGTCACAGCTATTTTCTGAGTCAGTGAGGATGACTGAGTATATTTTGCACGCAAGCTAAGGTAAACCACGCATGTCTAAACAATTTCTACTACGTGAGAGATGTGTTTAGCCTAGGGATAGGGAGTTTTAAGTTTGCTGACCTCTTTGCTTCTCCAGGGAGAAACCCGAGGAGTTGCTGACGGGGTATGAGGAAGGATGGAGATGGACGCAAAGAGCCCAAGTGTGAAGTTTGTGCTACTGTGCTTGTGGCGTGAGGGTCGCCAAAGTCAAGTGCTGGCGTCTAGTCAACGCGCATACACACATACACGCACGGTTTGACCTGCCGTCACAGAAATATGCTCCTGCCTCTTCCTGGATTGACCCTGAGGACTTCACCACAGCAGGTGCATCCAGCTCCACTTTTCCTCGCCACTCATCACTTGCTATCTTTTATTGTGCGAGTCTTGAAGAACAGTCTGTCAGTGGTGAGGTATAAATCAGATCTTCAACTGACTGTTACTTTTTCCTGTGGCTTTCTGACTTTGAGCAATGTAGAGTGAATTATGTATGAGGTTTACCCCATCACAGATTCTCATCCAACTCACATTTTTGACTACTAAGAAATGTTTTATTACACTGTCACCAGTCATTACAAGAGTCTATTTGTCAGCTGAGTTTCTTGAAGCTTATATGACCTGCAGTAGTTTATTGTAGATGTTTTTTTAGCGACTTTTGATGTAGCAATTTTGTTTTTTTAGCGACTCCACCAACCTAAGTGTGAAAAATGACACATTCTCCTGTTTGTTGCACAGGCACTTTCAAGCAGCACATTTTGCACGATTGTAAAGAAAATTCGATTAGGGATTTCTATCACAATCCAGTGTATGGATTTTGCAAGTTGCAAACTTTTCCAAACCTTCAAATTAACATGCATAATTTCAAATTAACAGTTCATAAAAGATTAAACTTCTAATAAAACCTCCGCTAGGTTTACGAGACACCATCAATCGACCTCAGCGCACACATCGTTGCTGCTGCAGACCAAAGACGGAAAAGTTGCCACCTGAAGACATGACTAAAGACAAAGTTTCAAGGCAAAAAACAATAAAGTCCACTATGAAAACTCTGCTGCTTCACAACCCTCCCTGACCACCTCCTTCCTCTTGAGCAACTCATGAATTTATCCGTTCAAAAAACTGTTTGTGATCAACGTAATCCATGCGCCAACACACTGTAGCTAGGAAAAGTTAAATAACGGTGCATTCCAGAGTAAACACAATTCAATTTAATTCAAAACCGATACTGTTTTGATTATTAGATGATAATAATAAACCAGAAGGGTACTGTACAGTACACAATGTATGATGATAACAACTCTGTAAAGCTGAATTTAATATGGAAGTCCCTTAATGGAATCCGTCTACAATGAGAGTGCATATTGGATTGAATTTTTTCAGTGGTTATTTTTTGCAAAACAAATTTTTGTGTGCTGTGTGTTAATTTAGTTGCACCTGAAAAAAAAAAAGAAGAAAAACATAATATATATTATATGCCGCACTCTGTATCAGCACCAGGAGTTCAGACCAGAGTCAAAATTAATAAATAATTGTTATTCTGAAATCAACTGCACCAGTGGACCATGGACTTGAGACACATGTAACATTGTATTTGCAGTATATTGTATGTGGCCTTTTAAAACCAGTGACAACTTAAAACTCAGATTTTCTCATTTCCATTCATCTAAAAGACTAAATATTGAAGAATCACGATCTAAAGTTTGCTACTTTAGGACTATGGGGCAATAGGCCTACACCTTTACCTGATAAAAGAGGTTTTTGTACTCCATTTACTGTTTGCACACACGCATGCTTCACAGCTTTATAATACAACTTCTACAGCAGTAATAAATTGTCTGGCTGGATTACAAGCCTGATACCGACCACTCAGATACAAAGAACCTGTTAAAATGGGCCCTAGAGGGACGGACCTGACACTTACTGGCTCTCTGCACCAAATAGCCAACTGGTTTTTTTTTTTTTTTTTAATGTCTCTTTCTTGCTTTAATTCTTTTTCTGTCCTTTTCCATCCTCTCTCCACCTCTCAGGAGATTCGCTATCATAACTGCAGGCAAGTAAAACTGTCTCTATTGCTCCCCCTCAGCTGTCCCCCCTCTGCCATGGTATTTGCTTTGCCCCAGCTATTTAACATTTTTGGCGAGGAGAACAAGAGAAAAATACAAACCCACCAAAAGCATAGTCTGTAGGGTCACGAGACATGCGTGTGACATTTTGCCAGACAAAAGTTGACACCGAGAGTACACGTGTCGGACCTGAATAATAATCTTTTTCCTGCGGTCACTTTCCTCCTGTCCCTCAGTAGAAGCACTGAATGGCCCACTGCTCCAACAGAGCAGCTTAGCAGCCAACGGAACAGAAGCCTTTGGCTGTAAAAGACAGGTGCGAATGAAACCGAGCGAGTGTCAAGCCGAGTAACTCTATAAAAGAGCACAGACGCTTGGTCAACCTACCGTGAGCTGATAAGGTTTAAACTGAAATAGGAACAGAAGACTGTGCAGGTGGAATGCTAGTAGAGTAAAATGACAGTTTTTCAAATGAATGCAAAAGCTAGAAAGTGATTTTCAAACACGACAAAAAAGTCTTGTTAATGCAAAGGTGCCAGAAAAAAAAACCAGTTCCTACAATGGCGACTTTTGGTGATTAAAAAGCAAGTAGAAGTGGAAAGATAGATCCAAATATCAATGCATCGACACGATGCCGATATCGGTTTCAGATCAACACTAGGACAATACTTTGTTTCTAGCCCACTGAATTGTGTTAAATAAATTACACTCTTCCAGCTCAAGCATATAGGTGTGTCAAACATAAGGTCCAGGGGCCAGCATCAGCCCACTGGCCAACTGTGGAAAATGTGGAACAGTGCATTAGAGCAGGGCGATATGGCCAAAAATATTTATCACGATATATATTTGAAAATTTATTTACGATATAACTGACGATATAATTGACGCGAGACAAAATACTTTACAACTCCACAAATTTATTAGTGCAAAAAGAACCCATCAATGTATTTTCACTTAAACAAGCAGCTGTTTTTTATGTGCATTAAAGCTATATAAAAATTTAACAGTGCAAATGCAAATTCCTTGCTGACAGTTTAACCAAAAGGCATTTCCAGTGGAAATGAGCCGACATATCCTGAGCATAACCATGTATAATATAACGCCATAACCGCGTTAACGCGGATTGCGGCTGGACGGCGCTAACGTGTTGACGCCGTGCAGCCCCAGGTTTTTTCGGCCCGCTTGCATGTTCTACCAAAAATTGTGCTTTGGTGGGTATCTGACGGACGAAAACCAAACCAGTTCCACACTGCTGAAGTTGGCACCATTTTTACAAACCAATTCTGGTTCATCTGTTTCATTCAACGATCCGCTTTCCCCCTTCTCATTCTCCGTCGCCGCCATGCTTTTTCGGCCATGTGCATATGAAAACAGAGGCACTGCGCATGCGCGTTTTACCCACATTCTATTGCGATATTTCATTTTCTTATCGTTGCCTAACGTTACACCGGTATTACCGTGAACGGTATGATATTGCCCAGCCCTACAGTGCATACATTTTGGACCTCTGTTATCCCCCTTCATATACACCAGAGAAATCAAGTAGTAGATAAACAATTAAATGACAGAAAAGTTCCTGTTTTTCCACTAGCTACTAAACTTTTTTTTTTACAATATGTTCCACAGTGAAAAAACAAAAAAAAGCTTTTTTGTGAATGAACAAAAACGTTGTTTTATAAAGACAACAGTCAACAGGACAATGAGCTACCAGTTTTAGAGACTTACTTTTTCTTTCATTAAAAGGAATTACATGTGTGGTTGAACTTCCCTGCAGTGACAGAACGGGGAGTTTCTTCAGTCCAGCCCACGCAGAATCAAAGTGAGCTGTGTGTGGTGTTTACGTGATGTAGAGCAACCCCTTGTAACACCTGAAAACAACTTTCTGCTTTTTCAGGCTAAAGACTGAACACTGAAAAGACTGAAAGAGAGATATCTGGAATGAAAATGTGAGACTCCTGTACTCTCCTCTTGATGTATTTTTGGATCTCTAACAGCAACCACAATGCTTAACATCGACATTAAGTTAAAAAAAAAACATTCAATTTCTTTTATTACGCATTTCTCTGCAACCCCATTCAAGGTGAGGCAAAATAACCGATGTGTGTCATCTCGCCCATTATGTCCTCTCCCTCTTTTCTTTTTTGCTCCAATGGTGACACAGTCCTTAATATCCAGCACGGCTATCTGTGAGACCATATGCCCACGGCAGGAACCCTGAAGAGGCTGGCAGAGGGCCCACTCACAACCAGCAAATAAATAATGGGCCATTATGTTCAATCATATGCTGAGCTATAAAGGTCTAAAGCTCAGAGCGGCAGTATGCAACACGCGGCGTTAAAAAACAGGAAAAAAAAAAACCCAACGAATCCTTCTGTATGGTCGATGCCTGATGTATATTCCTGCTATGTACAAGAGAGCTCCATTGTTTGAAACCTTTTTGAAAAGCAGACATATTCTTTCACTGGGTGACAAGCTTCTTTATTACCAGTAACACGAGCATTGTATTTAAATCTACACAAATCCTGCACATCCTCTCTTCGAGCTGTAAATGCTCCAGTTTAAATAAGGTTTACTGAAAGCTACAGTACACAGCTTTTTTGGGAAGACATGTAGACTGTCAAAAAAAATACATATTTTTGTTGAAGTATGAATCAGTATTCCATCAGTGTTGATAGATTGACTAACAGGTCTTTTTCTTTTCATTTGATTTGTAGAAAATAAGAAAAATTGTGGCAGATTGTCAGGCTTTTCCTTAAAGTGGATTGCCATTTATTAATTTGTAAAGCGCTAATGGATACAGTTTTCTCTGCCGGGAGTAGTTTGAGGGTTCTGCGTAGCATCTTAGTTGTTGGTAGAACTGCACTCTATTGGACAGAGAGCTCAGATTTTTTACACCTGGATTTTGGATTTCACCTTCCACATCTGCTCCAGTTGTTACCTGGGGACCCTGGTACTTTTCAGTGCTTCCTCTGCCTTATGTTAGTGTCAGCTGGGATTACCACATCTATCACAACTGCTCTCTTCTGCTCTTTGTCAAACACCAACATGTCTGACTGGTTGGCCAGGAGCTGTTTGTCTGTCACAGGAGCTTAGCCCTTTTGTCCTCAGCCACTTTCGGACACATCACCCACCACCTGGGGACTTCAAATCCATCCGTGACACAGATGTTGCTGTACATTATCCCACTTTGTTATGCCTCTTAATGTAGACTGTCCCAGCTTCCATTTTATATCCTGCCACCATGTGGTTGAGTCTCGGGGGCATCTTTGAAAAGCCTCCAACCTGGGTACTGTCTGCTGTGGTAAAAACCTGTATCTATGGATCTAGTGCTTAGGGCCAGTTTTTAAACTGCCATGAGCTGAGCTGTCCACTCGTAGAATTTCTGAATGTCAGCCACTTTTTCTATTTGGACATGTGCAGAGGAGGGATAGTGGCTGCACTGGACAAAGGATGTTGAAGATGGAGTTGAGCAGGCAGGAGGAAAAGAGAAAAAAACCACAGATGGTTCATGGATGTAGTGAAGGAGGACATGCAGAGGGTTAGTGTAACAGGGGAGGATGCCAAAGATAGGATGAGATGAGGCAGATGACCAACTGCAAGCTCTAAAGGGAGCAGTCGAAAGAACAAGTCACTGTTTCTATCTGGTATTGACTGGTAGGAAAGTCTGGGTCGTAGTCCTACAGGTGAGGGCTTAGCTTTCTTCCTTTATGTCTGCTATTTTGTCTTGTGGTAATTCCACCCTTTCCATCTGCTGGATCACCTTTCCTCTCTACACGTACGCAATGTGTACACACTCACATTGACAAAGCACACACCTGCGAAGTGAAAACCATTTCAGATGACTAGATCATGAAGCTTATTGAGAGAAGGCCAAGGGTTTGCAGCGCTGTCAACAAAGCAAAGGTGGCTACTTTCAGGAATCTACAATATAGGACATTTAGAGTTATTTATCATATATACACATACATATATATACACACATACATACATATATACACACACACATATATATACACACACACACACACACACACACACACATACACATATATATACATATATATACACACATATACATATATATACATATGTGTGTGTGTGTGTAAGGAGGACTTTTACAACCATAAGAAATCATCCAGCTTTTCTTAAATACAGATTAGATATAACCAAAAATTCTGTGGTGTTTTTCCTTTCTTCAACTCTGCTGGTTGGTTTAACAGTTGGTGGGGGGCCTGAGGCCAAAGTAAATTAAGGGTTTTTTGTTTTGTTTTTTAACCAGAAGAGTGAAGAGAATTTATTTTGCCTTTCTCTGAAACAAAGGGTAATTGATGCTATCGCTTACCTTGCACACTGAAAAAAAAAAAATCAATACAGAAGACAGCACAACTCAAAGAGCATGCCATTGCCGTCTGTCTAACATAGCGGTGTATTGATGTGACTCTTTGAGCTGCAAATTAGTTGAAGTGACAGTATAATGGACCCTGGTGAAAAGAAAGGGAGAATTTTAGGTGAAAACAAAGGATTCTTTCATTCCTTTATTCTCACCAGTGCTCTGTTCCCCTAACGGTATCAATTATAGTTTCATATCTGAGAAATATAATCTATTTAGACTGGTTTGTTATGCAAATAACCTGTGGAATTTATGTAGTGAAGCATTTTGTAATGTGTTCTCTGTCTATCTCTACCACTAAAATCAATTTATGCTTCTTTAAACATGTCAGCAATGGCAGCTGGAGAAGAGAAAGGGTGAGTTTAATTAAGTGTCTGTAATGACTGTGGTTTAGATGCTAAATGGTTCTTATGGATTTTATACTCAGTAATTAGGCTATATAGTGCAGTGGTTATTCATCCTGTATTTTTATTTACACCACTTTTTATACAGTTAAAGAAAACTCTGACTTTCCCATGGCGAGCTTTAAAAAAAGTGCCACGATGAATGCACTCTTTTAAGATGACCTTTAAGTCATTTTCTTATAATAATCTCAATAATAATCAGTAATCTCACCATTTTAATGAGTCACTAACTATTCAGTCTATGCAATATCAAATGGCATGTGACACTTGGTCATAGTTTATAGTGATATAATTTCTTACTTAACCCTTTCACGCATAGTGGGCACTACAGTGGACAGCTACTCAAAGGCCGTTTTCTTGTATTTGTGTCAGTGTTGATGGTATACTTACATATAAACCACTACATTGGACACTGATGTGTCACTCCATACCCTGCCACCCACTGGTCGTTTAATGTTACTATAGATGTACGACGTGTGTCATTGTAATTATTGTTATTTAACCCTGTCATGCATGAATTATGACAACCTCAATCAGGTATTTTTATCAGAATCTTTTCATGCCTAAAGA
>VUQG01019446.1:26185-37805 GCA_015106755.1 Etia nguti | reverse complement strand
CTATTATCATCTAGTTTTGGTTCTGGTTCTGTCTTGGTTAAGTCCTAAAGTAGTCCTGATTTTGAACTGTTGTAGTCCTGTTTTAATTCCGGATCAGTTCTGGGTCTGGTTGAATTGGGGTTTAGTCCCTGTGTCTTGATACAGCCCTGATTTTGTTCTGCTTTGCTGCTTAATTAAAAAACTAGTTTAAGGTGTCCTGCATATTTGATGTATATTTTTTTCCCTATATGAAGTCACTCTTTTTTGAACAAAACTCAAAACACAGCCTAATAAATTTTTCAGTCATTTCTACGGCAGTAAGCTTTATCAAAAATCCAAACTGGAAGCTTTTATATTCAATATAAAAATCTAGAGCAGAAGAATTTGTTTTTGAATTTTAAAAAAATTATAACACAAAACAAATTATGATAATGTGAAGCGTTGAGTACTTGCCAGCAACCATTACTTCGCATTAAACCGCCACCACGTCTCTTTAGAAAACACTGGGGCTGCATAGGAAATGTAATTCACACAGGAGCAACGTGCATAAGAGACCCACTGAAGCAGAATTTGTACTTTTAGAAAGTGATTGTGTTCTTTTTAATGAACAAACGTGTGAGCCAGTGCAGCGGTGTGGTTCACTGAACAGCTCTGCTCTACAATGAAAGCCTCTGGCACGGAGGGCTGGACCCGGCTTTGGATACAGAGACGATGATGCTTGTTCAAATCATTGTGATGGTTTAATCCTCTCATGGGATTTGTTTAGTAAAGTTCTTGATGACTTTATTTCTACGTATGTAGATAACACAGGTAAACAATAGAGGAAACAAATGTAGAGCCTCCGAATGTTTTTAACGTTTTTCTGTTTAAAAATTTAAAGTGATTCTCATCCCACTTTTCTCGCGAGAAACTTGCCAAAAGTCAGATCCCCTCCAGTCCTGGCCATAACGGTCCCAATCTGATCGATGACGCTGCACCCCTGCCAGCCAATAACGTGAACGGTAAACAGTGCGCGTGCAGCTGTCACAAAGCCTGCCCGTTTCGCGACACTCCGGCAGCCGTCGGCAGACCTGAATTAAAAGCCACTTCCATTACCATAGCTACCGTTTATTTCTTTGTCACGTGACAGCGTAGTTGGTTAAGGTGACATAATCTAGGAGCGTCTTCAGCTACAATGACAGGCAAGTGCACCCCTCTGATCCCCCCCACAGAGTCTCAGCAGCCTCGGGGGTCATCTGTTTAACCACAGCTCACACAGGTTTGTTGTCTGTCATGCACAGATCAAGTGAAGGAGCTCGTTTCAAAGTGCCTGCAGGCTCGGGACATGGCTTACTGTCCATACAGCCGCTTCCCCGTCGGTGCGGCCGTGTTGACAGCAGATGGCGCCATAATCACAGGTAATAACAGACAGGCTCGTGTTTCTCAAGCTCAGAAAGTGCGGGTGTCATAGGTACCGTAACATTAAACAATGGATGAAAGTGCAGTTAAGCAAGCAGGCTACTGTACTTAAGTGCAATTAAAAGGTAATTCTTCCTTAACGGTGGCTTCATTTAGGGGGCCAGTATAGTGCTTTTTATGTAATTATTAGTCTATCTGCAGATTAAATGTTCCAATAAAACCACAGCACATTAGCAGCAACAGCAGCTGTAGTGCTCATAGGCTTCTCGTGTACTAATGCACTGGTTTTTATAATCAAGCACAAAAACCAGAGACAATATTTATATTAACTTCTTAGGTCGTGTACTTTTTATTATTATTAGATGTATATAAGCATTTTTCTTATATGCTCACATGTATATATTTTAGGTTTTGATATCTAGATTTATTTATTTAGGTTGTATTAGTTCGATTGCAAGTCAGTGCACTGAAATTTCATTCTGGTGTGCGCTCAGCGGTGTATGTTCTGAACGACAGTACAGTACCCCAAGTACTTTTCCACCTATACTACTCACTAAATCATATTATTCAGTTTCCACTTTTATGTGACTGTTCTTCTAATACATGACTTTGTGTTTATTTATAAACTCAGAATCACAATTAATATATATGTTTGTGTACACTGCACTGTAGTAAATGTTATCGTTTGTTTGTTGTGCAGGATTTTGTAGCTCCTCATAATGCCGATGTGCTCATGTGCTGCTTCAGTGAAACTTTAATTTCGTGGAATAAACCTATAAACTTTATCTTATCCGATTCGCTCTAATCTCATCTGGCACTAAGCTGAATTTGGCTGTGAATTTCCCCAGTGAGAGACAATAAAGGATATTCTATTCTATTCTATTCTATTGTCTGTAACTTGGTTCAGTAGTAAAAATGGCATGCAGAAGTTATAATACAATAATGTGATCTCTATAGAAAGTAAATAAAACTGACACAGGCAATTTCCTATCATAATTCTTTTTATATTTTTTAATAGTTTCGGCAGACTTTATTTATAAAACAATTTACGAATCACAGATTTCGACTTACCAAGAGAAGGCAGTAAAACAGTGAGACTCAAATGTACAACTCACAAAGTAAAATTGCTTTTAAAAAGCCAGAGATATCAAATATGATTTTACGATGCCTCCCAGTAGATTGCCGTAAAAGAGCCCAGGGTCTAACTATTGCTAGATTTCCAGGCTGCAATGTGGAGAATGCATCTTACGGACTGACGGTGTGCGCTGAGCGGACTGCCATCCAGAGAGCTGTGGTGGAGGGTCACAGACAGTTCAGCGCCATCGCCGTGACATGGTAAGACACTCAGTCTCAACAAAGCAAGTTGCAACATATTCCCGAGCGCTCATCCTCTCCTCTCCTCTGTGCAGTGACATCAAAGACCGCTTTGTTGGACCATGCGGAGCGTGTCGACAGGTCCTCATGGAGGTGAGGAGGTGTCTCTAAGGCATTTTTTCCCATCTAGGAAAGGAACCCAGGAATCCAGGAACCCATATTCATCCTTCCCTGTAAAACACATCTACAGTGGAAAGTGGCTGTGTGTATTCCGGCAGGAGAAGCTATATTTTACAGGCTTGTTAAACTAGCACAGTAAAGTGTTATAGCTTTGCTACAGTGAAGGGCACTTTGTATCAGCAAAAAAAGAATATTTTCTCCTCCTAAAATCTTGTCATAAACATTTAAGATTAGATAAGATTTATTATCTGTCCTTTCAGAAATTAAAATTGTACCTTTTGGGAACCGGAGACGTCACACTTACAGACATTAAAGACACTAACAACAAGAAAGTGCTGCAGTCAAATTGATAAAGATCAAATATGTACAAATATGTGCGAGTTACACCCATATCATACCATATCATATCATATGTCACCTGGATTTGTTCAGCAGAGTTATACTACAAGGTATAAAAGACCTCTGGGCACGCGACGTTCATAAAGGTGCCACCCTGTAGCTCCAGCCCGATGTTAGTAAGGTGCATTGACCATGATACATCACTGAGCATGTATTGCCCCTTTCCCACCACTCGTGATTCTCAAAGTTGGGTCATACTATGTTGTTGCTGACCTGCGATCTTAGTGCTGATGTTTACGGTCTGATTAGAAGGGATGTTTTCTGTAATCTGATGGAACATTTTAATCAAAATTAAGAACACAAACCACTCTAAACCCCCTGGTTTTCATACATGTAGCTCTTAGAAATATAATCCATGACCTTTATTTTGTTAAAGATAACCCATTATTGTTAGACTCGCCATTTAATCCAGTCCAGTGATATTTTATTCCTGGTGAGTCTTGCCTGGACTTTGAAATATTTTATGTTAGGAATAAATTATAATTTTGGAAAAGACCTAGTCTAAACCTTGCTTGCTGATATTTTTATATAATTTTTTGCTCTCTCTCTGTGTTTCAACAGTTTGGATCAGACTGGACTGTATACTTGACCAAGCCGGACGGCTCTTACAAAGAAACCAGCCTCAGTGAACTGTTGCCTTTAGCCTTTTCCCCAGCACACCTAGCTAACATTTGATGAAACCTCAGCAAGATCCTTCTTTGGCTTGCTCTTACAGTGACATAGCAAATCAAAGAATTAAATAAATAATCAATTAAAATAAAATAATCTGTAGACTTCTATAGTCTTTGAAGTTGTTTTACGATAAATAAATTTAAATGCGATGCCAAGCTTCCCATAAACAATAAAGCTTATTGTTTAAAAGTCTGACGGGTTTTTATTTTTTTTGTTATGTAAGCGAGGCGTTACCAGAAAAATCTGACGATGACGTGTATGTGTGTGTCATGTGACCACGCTGGGCGTGTCTTAAATTCGTTTCCGGAAACATGGAGGCTGTACTGAGTGATGTAGTGGCTCCGGAAGACCTTCTAGTAAGTTTTCACGTTATTAAACTTCTTCTTTGCGATTAAAACACACATTTAGAATATGAGCGACTCTTCCTGTCGCCTCACAGCGTCTGTCAGTCGATAAACGTTGGTACTCGAGAGAAATGTGACGTGTCGACACGCACTTTGTCGCGTCACGTAGCTAGCTCGTGCTAATCATCATGTTTATGATTAAACATCCGGACACTGTGCTATCGTAGTTTCGACTAATAAAACAGTTTATGGCTAATGTGGTTTGGGAGTGATGTTAGACTTTACTTTGTGAACTTACCTGCTCAATAGCTGAACATTGTGATTGTTGCCCGTGGATACACAACAAACAGTACTGAGGAAGGGTAAATGCAGCTGCGAACATAAACACAACACAAGTGACTTTTTCTGTAAATGAATAAATAATAATAAAATATGAAACCAGTAAATTTTTGCCCATTTTTTTTTAATTCCAGAAATTTGAGAAGAAATATAACAGCGAGCTGGCAAAGGGTGCTGTCTCCAAAGAAACAAAGTTTGAATATGCTTGGTGTTTGATCAGGAGTAAATACTCACAGGATATCAAGAAGGGGATTGTACTTTTGGAGGGTAAGTTCACCCACTGCATCTTGTGTAATTATAATGTTATTACTTTTCTGTTGGCTAACAAGATTGCTGCAAGTGCCCCTTGGGGTGTAGTCCAAATCCAGATAGCTGAAGTCATGAAAGTAGCTTCCTTTATACCTCCCTAAATCACCATGGCAACTGATGCTGACCACATAACCTGGGCTACCTGTACTACAAAGCGAGTTCAACATAGCAAGGATTTCTTTCTGTTATCTGGATTCACTTACCCTAACTTTGGGAATCAGGACAAACGGTTATAGGAAGCTGGTTATCAACTTGTAAAATTAACCAGAGCTTTCCCTTGCACCACAAAAGGAGTGGTTTTTGCAGCATCTGACCGATCTAAAAAGAGCATTTCACGGATCATGTGACTCTTCTTCCAAAGAAAATGATCCTTATGAGTGATCAGATGATCATAAAATGGTGATCAAAAATCTCTAAAGAACCTAAAAATACGACGGCAAAGTGCAACATTGTTAAACATACGATATAGTGCATAGAGCAGTGAAATAAACATTTTAGTTCCAGTCAATGATTTTATTACTCAGTGTGCTCCCAGTGTTGTTGTTTATGTCTGAGGTAACAGCTGCACAGTAGCGCTCTGAAACTTTAAAAAAGCTGATGAAGGATTTCTGAGGTCGATGTTGATGTTTGACACTCGACAAAGCAAACCTGCCACATGGTCATATGTGTTTCGTTAAGAAGTCTTTAAAATGTGTTCTTAAAGATTTGTAGGTGCATCGGGAGAGTTACAGACAGAAATATAAACTTTATAATTATGTTTTTATCTTTGACATTGCTACAAAAAAAACCTAAACTAACAAAAATATCATACCTAACATCAGTTATAATGTAACTGTAGTAACTAAAATTATAGAAATGTCCTTGTATTGTAGACTTGGTTTAGGTTTACTCATGAGTCTTTCCATTGACCCAGTGCTGGTGCTGTACTTATTCAGTTTGGTCTTTGTCCATTTTGAGAACCAGCACACAGTTCAACATGAGCATGTACATCAGCGCAGTAGTTAAGTCTAGCTTCTTTCATTTAAGAAAACTGGCAAAGGTGACACCTGTCCTTTCATCTGGAAACAGTAATAGCTACTTTTATTATGTCTCAGTTGGATTATTGTAATGCACTTTATGTTAGAGTTAGCCAGTCTTCCCTGTCAACTCGACATTGGTTCAAAATACTGCTGTGCGTCTGTGGGCACTACACCTATTCTGGCTGCCTGTGCACTTTAGAGCACAATCTAAAGTTCCTGTATTTGTTTTTAAATCCTTAAATGGTCTAGGCCTGTCTTTTTCCCCGCCCTCCTGTCCGAGCTCTCTGGTCATCTGACTTGTTCCTACGTGTACAAAAATCTAAACGGAAGCTCAGAGGGGACAGAGCATCCTCTACTCCTGCCCCTAGATTATGGGATAAATTGCCTTTACACATTAGACAGTCAACTACGTTGTCCATTTCAAAAACCCTTCTTAAAGCATATTTATATTCTCTGGTTTTCAACCCAGCATGAGACATAAATCTTTATGTTTTTTTTGTTTTATACTTGCTTGTTTTTGTTTTTATTTTATCGCAGTTTTTATTGGTGTTGTTTCTACGTCATTTCATTGCATTTTTGTGTACAGCACTTTGTGTCTGTTGCGGCTGTTTTTAAAGCGCTTTATAAATAAGGTTGGTATGCTATGGACTGTTTTAAACTAATAGTTTAATCTTTTGTTTGGTTTTTGTTGTTGTTTTTGTTTTTCTGTAGTTATTAAACTACATTGTTAATGGACATTGGTATACAAAAAGTGTAAGATACAAACCGTGGTCCCACAAAGACTTAATAAGTTAAAAGATGAGGTAAAAGTGGTCACAGAGCCGGTTTGGTTTCAGCCATTGTTTGAGATGAGCCTTAAATGTGTAATAAGTAGAGCGCTCCTTTGTTGCCATTGATAGACTCTTCCTGTACTTACTTAGTATTGTGAGTAGTGACAGCACAGTTTGTCCTAATGTAGTGAACCTATGAAGTACCTCACAGTTCCCTCTAGTGGTGGCCCTAGTGCTAAACCCACAGTCTGTCCTTGTAGAAATAAATAGAGGAGGTTGGCATGTCCATGTAAAATCTTATACATACCACAGGTAAACTTCAAGTTTTTAACATTATCAAAACTCAGGGATTTGTCATTCAACGCAGCAAAAATATTGCTGTGTTCAAATGAGAATAACTTTTTTTAATCAAGAATTTTTATGTCTTTTTTAAAATAATTAGTCTATTGATTTAACTGTTGTTTCAGCTGTTAACGATCAGATAGTGAAACAATAAGCAATACAAATAAAAGAATCATACAGTCTAAGCTGTGATGACCATCAGAGTCTAATTAACTGGCAGATTGCCCCTCCGGGAGTCCTGGTGCCTGGACCCGGGGAGTGTAAGTGTGTGTACTGCGTACAGTTCTGTGTGTCTTCATGTCTATGTGTCAGGTTGGGTCTTAGACTCCACCTCTCTCGGAACATCTCCATCACCATACTCCCTGCCAGTGGCTGATGCCCCCACCTGCTAGTGCACTGATGGTTCCCGGTGCTCGGGTGTGTACTGGCTCACTTCACACTGCTGCCTCTGAACATATCATGGATTATTAGTACTGTATGCTGCTCAGTAACATTCAATATTTATTATTTACTGTTACTGATGCTTATGTTGGTTGTTGCTGTGGTTTCCCTACTGTGTTGTCTTCTTTTTGCTTGGTTTTTATTTTGCTGTTGTTGTTTTTTTCCTCTTTTCTTTTCTCTCTCCATCCCTCTTCTCCTCTATTTTACTTCCCCTCTGCTTCTGTTAAATCTCTTCCCCACCTCTCTTTCTTTCTCTTTCCCATCCCCCGGTCCTGTCCGTTCTGATTGTAATAACTCAAAATGAAAAAAAAAAAAAAATAATAATAATGATGATTAAAAAAAATTAAGAATTTAATTTTGCTTAGATTTCTGTAGATCACATTTTGTAACGTGAACTATGTAAGAGGTGTTGGGCAGTGTTGACAATAACAGCGGACAAAAGCTGTGAGTGTCATCAGTGAGTCATTGTGGCAGATCCTCCTGCGGTCGCTGAGGTCAGCGTCTCCAACTTTGGGCCCAGCAATTTTGTGGTCTTTTTCTTTCTGTATAAATGGGTGGAACTGGTTCTGGATTAGGCACTAGCGCTGCGTCACTGGAAAAGCTCAGCAAAGCCAGCTCCATTACCTGCACAGTGATTATTCTTGTAACTTGTGACTTTTTGGCTTCTGTGTGTTTTCAGCTTTCCTGGTTTGTTTGTTTTTCTCATAGAACTGGTTCAGAAAGCATCCAAGGACGACTCCCGGGACTTTTTGTTCTACCTTGCAGTGGCCAACTACAGACTCAAAGTGAGTGGATTTGTTGGTGGATTTTCTTCTTCTCAGTTTAGGTTTATGGGAGCCAAAATGAAAACACAGACCTGCAAAAATCTCTACTTTTGTATCACGCTGCTTTTGATCTTCAGATAAGAGAGAGGGCAAAGGTCAAATCTGACAGAGAGAGCAAAATATTTCTCTCTCCGCCTTTACCTCTTACTTCCTGCTCCTCCCTAAAAGCATGTCATCTTACTGATTGGTTCGCATTTACAGAGGGTTTTTCTGATTGGTCTAATCTTAAAATACTGCTGATGCGTGGTTACATACACTACTAGGAAAAAGTTTCCTTATCACACCTACTTCTCTGTAAAAGGAATGCCCTCACCTGTATTTCAGTACAATAATGTGCTCGTCTCTGACCTCCCACTCACCGTACTTGGAAGATAACTAATCAGGCCTTTAAAGTCCGCAGGTCACAATGACCTCGGTCTCTTCTGTGTTACGCTTTGCACAATGAGCGTACATGAACGCTTTTTACCTGACGATCTTCAACACATGATTTATTTCTTTCATGTTTTCCTGCATGAGTAAAAAATTCATTTTTAATGATGCCAGAGAAACATGCCATTTAATGAATCTATGGAAAGGTTTTGTCACTGAAGCTGGCCCGCATTCCCAAAGAGCGAATCAAAAGGTGAAGCAGTAAACTGACAAACCAATCACAGGCATGCAGTGAGAGCTTCATGACAGTTTGAACTCTGTGGTGGGAGACATAAAAAGACGTAGAAAAGTTCACTTATCTGTATCCTTGATTTGCTGCAACCATTACATGAATCAGCATTTGTTCCGAGTGCTCTGGAGGGATGACGTCGATCATGCCGGCACACTGAATTGAGGAGCTATAGTGTTGTGTAACTTGAATGTGGATAGCAGGAGGGGGGAAAAAAAGGTTTTAGATCCTTTATTATGGTGGAAAGTCACCAAAGTCCCACTGACCATGGCAATTACTAGCATGGCTCTATCTCCCCATTAATTTAGATAACCGCTTAGAGGTGTTACAGGGGTGGCTGTCGAGTGATGAGAGCTGCTTTTGGAAGGACTTCCGTAAACTAGACTTTCTTTTCTCCCTCCAGGAATATGAAAAAGCTCTGAAGTATATCCGCATTCTCCTAAAGAACGAGCCGGGGAACAAGCAGGCTCTGGAGTTGGAGAAGCTCATCGATAAGGCTTTAAAGAAAGGTAAGAAAGAGGCACTAAGTGGTTTCATAATAAAAGTGCTCGTGTTTTGAAAACTACATTCTGACCTTTTACCTCTTGTTATGTAGATGGCCTTGTCGGCATGGCGATCGTCGGGGGAATCGGCCTTGGCGTGGCCGGTTTAGCGGGCCTCATCGGCTTGGCCGTGTCAAAAGGAGCTGCCAAATCCTAACTTGGGTGTGAGGGGGAACACCGACGTTTTGCTGGACTCACACACTGACCGGCCTGCATAAAAATAAAAATAAAGCTTTTGTACTAAAAGATTGGAAGACGTATAATTTTGATTTGAGGCTGAATATAAACTGCATTATTTAAAAGATTTGAATATTGCTGGCTATAAAAGGGTTGAAAATCGTCGTATATACATTTATTCACACACTAATATCCTGTCACTTCCTCATTTGTTGTTTAAACAAACTAGAATAGGCGAGGTGCCGTTTAACCCTTATATAATTTTCATACTGTGCACTTCAGCCCAAATATTTACAGCTTGTAAAAAGAAAACTTGTCCAGATTCATGATTTTGCTTCAGTTGTTGTTCGTTGCACTGATTTTTGAAGCGTTACAGAAAGTGTTACTAATGAAGCAGAAAGTGAAGCCTGTAATCCAAAGAGGGAGGAGAATCATTTGTTTGGTGGTGACGTCTCGTTGACTCTGCCATACTTCTGCTGCCGCTGCTGAGGAGGCAGTGAGCAGATGTTTGCATTTACTCTGGACATGCAGTTTCTTAAACTTTAAGGGATGCAGCTCTTCTAATGGAAATTAAACTGTTTTTATGTTGTGTAAAAAGCATTTCCTAACATTAATATTAGTGGGTTGTTTTCCATCTCTATTAATAAAATGATTTTCAAATGAAAGACTCGTGTGGTCTGCTGTTGATATCAGATATCACGCTGCAGTGGAGTAGAAGCTATCCTTTAAATTCTAGTGCAGCACGAGTGAAATTAAAGTGCATAAAATTAGCACAAATAAGCGTTTGATTAAATGTATTTGGTCAGAACAGTCATCGAGTTTGTGCCTGACTGGTGATTGCAAATACAACTTGCTGTTACAGAAATGCAAAGTCCTCATTATAATAGGAGGATATTAAAACATTGAGCAAGTTATTTGGATAAATACATGGTAATGTAATGAAATTAAGAAAAGTCAAAATCTTAATTTTATCTTTAGTGACATAATTAGCCTATTTTGTTCAGAATACGTATTCACAAGTCATATTTTAATTGTGCGTTGAAGCCTTTTATTCACTTCACATCCACGACCCGCTCACAATCACCAGTTATCTAACACCTATGTCTTCGGACTATGGGAAGAAGCTGGATTACCCACGCAGAGAAATCCACGCAGAAAGGATCCAAATGGCATTCAGACCAAGAACCTCAAGCATTGACTGCACTGCTGTGCTTTTTAAAAATAATAAGAAGAATTTAATCAAATAATTAAATGAATCTACAACAGACTCAAAATAGTTTAAAATCCTTTTATAAAATTAAGCATAATTTTAAAAACATGTATATTTTGCAGCTATTTTCATATTTATATTTGAGCCTGTTTATTGGTACTAAAATATGTATGTATAATCTTTTTATTCTTTTGCTATTTTGATAATGAACCGATAATCTGGCATAAGCGAAAAGAAATTAGAACTGTCACTCATAACACACATCAGATCAACAGACACGGTGAACACAGCAGCTGTGAGCGCGGTGTCAAAGCTGTTGAGTCACCGGCTGGCCCCCCTGACGGTTCCCGGTCCACCAGACTGGTTTGTTAAAGCGCACACGGGAGCTTCCTCACACACCAAGTGAACTTTAATGCATTTAGCTCCCTTTCTCCTTATTACTACACGGCATATTTATGTTCACACGTCCCTCAGTATTAACACGTGAAGTCCACAACAGGCTCCGTGTCAGATTTTCCTTCCTGCTTCACCTTGGCGCACTTTGGCACAGCAGCCAACAGAATCTGTGTAAAGCTCGGCGTTCTTCTGCACCCAAGCTGCTCACGGGTTTATATGAAGGACCTGTTTGTGCGCCATCAAAACTGTCAGGGCTTTATTGAGATGAGAGCAAGTTTAAAGTCATTTTATTTTATAGTTTTATGGG
>VUQG01019446.1:0-23184 GCA_015106755.1 Etia nguti | reverse complement strand
CTCAGTGCACACACACACACACACACACACACACACACACACACACACATATATATATATATATATATATATATGTGTGTGTGTGTGTGTGTGTGTGTGAGTGCATTAAGATATTTTTCTCCTTCTTATAATATTATTAACCAAGTACACACACACACACACACACATATACACACATACACACACACACACACACACACACACACACACACACACACACACACACACACACACACACATATATATATGTGTGTGTGTGTGTGTGTGTGTGTGTGTCTGTGTGTATGCACACATGCACACACAGAAACACGCAGACACATACGTGTGTGTATGTGCATGAATGCACACATACACATGTTAAAACACATCTCCCATCTGTGTCACCCCACTTTCATTTCCTTATAAGCCTTGTGGATTTTGCACCATCTGCAAACATGGCTTTTGATCATTTTTCATTGCAAATGGTTTAAAATGAAAGATCCCAAAATTGTAACTTTCTGGAAAGTGAATGGAAAGTGAAAAATATATAATAGCTCTTTGAAGCCAAGTTTCGACCTGTTGCTCATCGGGACAATCCTAATGTTAATGTTTACCCAAGCATGCCAACATTTGCTAATTTGCTCTTACTCTAGTAATAAAACCAAGATGTACATTTCTGTGAGGAAATATCCCTTTGTGATTCTGTTTGTGCGTATCTCTGTGTTTCATAATGGCAAAAGTGGTTCTGAAGACACCAGTTGTGGCAGAAATCTAACACAGCGGTGAATTTGAATACTTTGGCAGGTGTTTTCTGTTCATGGAACAGCACTGCAATAGTGTCAGATGCGGTCATGACATTTCATAAGTGTGTTGCTGACAGTCTGTACTTGTGAGATTCCTCAACAAGATGAGTTCAGGTTTTCAAGATATTATGGTGGCAACAAATCCAAATTTATTATTTGTGTCTTATCTTTACTATATGTTATTACAATAAAAAATAAAAAAAATCATACCAATAAATCCAATAGACACTGTCTGGACCTATGTGACAAACTTATAGACCTGCCATTCCCTGTGGGTATTTTACCCTGGTAAAAACTGTGAATATTGCTCTCCAGTTTTAGCAATTTCCTCTTAGCATTGATTTGCATGTTTCGATAAGACATTTAAGGGTTGTGTAATACGCTAAACGATTTAAAGCAACTGATTGGTTTCATTATGGCTTTATGGGCGTGGTCAGACATATTTGATTGTGGGCTGGCAACGTGAGCAACAGTCCAAATACTGTCGTCTTATTTTGATACAAATGTTGCTAAATCCTGAAAATCCTGATTGGTGTAGGAGATGCGAGATCACCTTTTTTTGTCCCCCCCCACCCACACACACACACACATGCAAATAATTATGTACCCTTTTAAAATTAGATTCAATGATTTTTTACAGTAAAATGATTTTTGACAGACATGCTGACGTTTTAAATAAACAAGTGGACACAAAAAACTTACTAAGCATTTACCTGCTCGATGTCGTCTCTCTTGTTGTGTCCACTCACCACGTGCTCATCTCCCCTGCCTTTTCTGATCTGTTCTTGGAAAGCACATGAAAAAAACCTTCTTTCCAGGAATTAGTTTATAAATGTCACATAAAGTTTCTTTTAAAAGGCAGAGGCTGGGTGAAAGTTTCAATACAATAGCACAAAGGTATATGTAGCCAAGTGGGCCGAGAAATTGGGTTTAACAAATAAGCTTTGCAAACAGCTGGCTCATAAAACTGAGACACTTATGTTGGGGCTGGACCAATTTCTCAGTTGTGGGTGAATGTAGCAGAACGTGGCTGCTGATTTTAGACGTAACTGTGGTTTGGATTTCTGTCTTTCTTAATACAATGTTGGTCAGAGCATTAAAAAGAAATAATAATGACAGATATTTAGTTTGAAATACTTGCATTGGTGTATGTACTATGCATGTAATAACAGTATTTATCCTAGTATATATGATATTCTTAATAGTCAGATGGGATGTAAGATTGTAAAACTTCTAGTATCCAAAAGGATTCTTTTTAAATGATACAATTAAGCTATAATGAATATTAGATTATTTATTTGTTGTATTTTTTATATATTTTGGGTTTACATGGCTGTCATTGTGAAAGAGATTGTATCGCACTGGGACTTCCTGGTTAAATAAAGGTAAAATAAATAATATTAACTGTGGATATCCTGATATGGAATATTTGTATTACTACATTGTCCTAGTATAACCATATATTTTTTATATTCTGAGGTACAATATCTTTTTTTATATGTACCATTAAAAATGTGTCAAATTTTCTTTTGTACATAACAAAATCTGAGAAATTAATTAAATCACAGGAAAAAAATATGTGTAAAGTACTGAAAATGTAAAATGTAATGCTTTAAAAAATGAACTAGTTAGAAGAAGCCATCGTGTAATCATTAAAAAAAATCAGAAGAAATATCTGGGTGTCCCTTTCCCAAGAATGTTTTTGTTTCCTGGAAAGTTTGTTGGAGCATTAAATTACTCTGAGTGTTCTGGCTAATCATGCACTCCTATCACTGTGAAGTTCAAAAAGCCATTTGTAATGGAGAAGCATTTTGACAATATCTTCCTCTTCTCAACAGTCAAGTCAATTTTTTTATCAGCACATTTTTTAAAAAAAAGGGCTTGAAAAAAAATACAGAAAAAATAAGATGAAAAATAAACAAAACAAAAGAGAAGTGTCAAAAACTTGTTCATATTTAAACGCTAGGGAGTAAGCATGTGTCTTCAAGCTGGTTTTAAAGATGTCGAGTGCTGGTGAGGTCCTAATTTGAAGAGGTAGAGTTGCAAAGTTTAGGTGCAACCTCGGCTTTAGTCTGCTTCTATGAACAAACACAAGCATCCGAGGACTATGCCAAGTTAAAGGTTCAGAAAGATTATAGGGTGCTAATCCATTTAGTGACTTTAAAAACAAACAATAAAATCTTTAAATGAATTGTAAAACATACTGGAAGCCAGTGTAAAGAAGAAATATGGTCTTGTTTACGTGTGGCTGTCAGGAGTCGAGCTGCCGCCTGCAAAGCTTGCATGATTCCAAAATAAAGGCTATTCCAATATTGCAGCCTGGATTAAATGAAAGCATGAATTACTTAATTAAGTTAGCAGATGAGGGAATGTTTGTAATCTTCACAAGGACCCTCAGCTGGAAGAAGCAATTTAACAACAACAGAATTTATTTATTAAATATAAAACTGCCAGACAAAAAAGGTCACCCCTGTTTTATTTTGTTTTTTTCTTTTTTGCAAAGGGTGTTTTGGAATTTTCCAAATGAAAAAGGTCACCCTTAAAAGAGCAATGTGTGTCAGGAGGTTCGAATAGTACCACCTCTGTTTTTTGTTCAATCATGTTGGAAAGGTCTATCGCTGATCAAAAAATCGTATTCTTTTTAAGATAAAGTCGATTTGTAAATCATCACCATAACATGAAAGTGAAAAGAGCACCAGGCCAAGGATAGATCCTTGAGGGACCCCCCATGTAAGCCACTGAACCTGACGGAAAAACCATTCAAGAGGAGTTTCTTTAATGCTCACAGCTCTCCAAAGAGACTAGGACACCATGATCCACTGTACCATGTCTCCACCACCATAGACAGAAAAGGGAGTTTAGAGATTGGTCTAAAATTTGAAAGAACTGCTCAATAGAGATTTGTATTTTTTGTTTTTTGAGAAATGGCTGCACTATGGCATGTACAAAATCAGTTGGAACAGTCCCAAAGATCTCTTTGAAAGGACGGGTGAGAGTAATGTCTGGGTAACACATATAGGGCTTCAGGTGGGTGAGTACTTCAACCAGTGTGGACAGAGAAACAGGCTCAAAGTGATCAAAAAAAGCAAAGGAATTTTGATCATGAGCAGGAAGAGTGACTTGAGACCTGATAGCAGCAACCTCATCAACAAAAAAACAGAACATTTTCACAAATAGCTGGAGACTCTGGAAAGTGTGTGATGGGTGAATTATGAAAGTTTAATGGTGTTTAATAAAACAGTGACAGTTTGTTCATAAGACTGTTGGAGCTAAGTTGTTGAAAAGTAATGCATCATTATAACGACCTTACATTTGTTGCTAAAACCAGTAATCAAATTACTGCTTAATGGTTCCATTAAAAAAAGAAAAAAAATTATATTTTATGGCACTTGAGCAACACTTAGGAACAAGCTGGCAATGTGGGCTGAGATATTTCAGGTCTGATGGAAATTTGTTTCATTAAGCACAAAACTGTTAAGTTAAAGTGTTGACTTTTGCCAGTAGCACTTTAAGCTAAGTGCGCACAATGACCACAATGACAATGCTAGTATGCTAATATTTATCAGGCAGCCATGTTAACCATGTTCTTCAGCTTGTTTACATTTGCACAGAACACAAATTACAGTTGCAGTTGTCGTGACTAATAAAACACAACAAATTTTAAACAGCAATGATAATAAAAAGTCATTTTCAAAAGGTTTGTTTGAACATTTGTAGTTTTTTTTATCAGCGCAAAATGTTTCATGGTTTCCCAGTTCACTCAGTAATATTGCCAAACTATGTTACTTACCTTCAGTTGTTACATACTGTTTGAGCAGTTTAATAACCTATAAAGAAAGCATATAGAGCATACCCCTCTTTGACTATATCACTGAAAATGTACTCATTATATTTTGTGAGTTTTTAGTTATTAGTTTAGTTTATTAGTTTTAGTTTTATTCATTTGAATTTTCGTTACAATTAACAACCTTTGTGTCTTTTTCATTTCCAGAAGTCAAACTTTCCCTTCCAAACACTTGGCTGACCAGTAGCTTGAGTCTGGCTTATTGTTGGTGAACTGGGGCTATTTTTGGAGGCTGAACTTTAAACAAACACATTTGCTGGTTTATAAATCTCCTCACCTCTACCCACTTGACAGCTTGGTTTGAAATTCAGGTTAAGATTTATCTTAAAATTATCAGTGAGGTAAACTCAGAGTGCCCTGGATTTGGCAACGCTGACCTAAAAGCTATCAGGAGGATTATTAATGACACGAAACAAACTGAGAAACTACGAGATGAACTGGGCAGCGTTAGACCTTGGTCTCTGTTTGGTGTTTGTGACATTAAATTGAACCTGTTAAATATTGATATGTTTCCAAAGCATAGGGTGTGACAAAGAAATTGTTACCTTGATCTTCTGGCCTTGAGATATGCAAACCGAAACAATAAAACCAGTGCGATGCAGCGTAATTTAGAGAAATATATTTGTGTATGTTTCGGTATGAGTTTTGAAGTATAGAGATTTTTAAAAGTCCAAAATAGTGATTACAAAAAAACCTCATTTTTTAAAATATATAACGCAGAAAAAACTGGAAAATTCTCATAATTCTCATATACATAATAAATGATTGCACTTTTTGTCAATTAATAAACTTTTAAAGGATGTCGTTGCTTGAGTATGTTTCATAAACATAAATAGAAATGCATATAGAGTCACGGCGTCATTAAGAGTAGCAGATGACCATTGGACCCTGAGAGTGAACCGATAAACACCTGTTCAGTTTCAGGGGTGTAAAATGAAAAAAAAAAAAAAAAGAAAAGAGGATAGAGTAAGTGTGTGTGTGTGTGTGTGAGAGAGAGAGAGAGAGAGAGAGAACAAGTGTAGGGGGAGGAGAGACTGCAAGTGAGTCATATAAGTGATTATACTTATCTGTTGAACTGGACACATCTCTCAGTGGCAGAGCGGACACACATCACACTCACGTTCACCTGAATCCGATGTTTTTATCTTTATAAAAAAAATAACTTTTATTGATTTCAAAAACTTTAAACTCTTGCCACTGACAGTTGGGGCGAGGAGAAGTCATGGATCCAATCGTGGAAGTGGTGGCTGTGGTTTTGGGGTTCATCGGATGGATAATGGTGGGGGTTGCGCTTCCAAACCGTTACTGGAGGACCTCCACTGTTGACGGAAATGTCATCACCACCTCTACAATCTATGAAAACCTGTGGATGTCCTGCGCGACAGATTCAACTGGGGTCAGTAACTGCAGGGACTTCCCTTCGATGCTCGCTTTGAATGGTATGCTGACTTCTTAATAATATCATGAGCTTCAGGAAAGTTGGATTCCATAAAATATTTATGTTACTTTGTCCGGAGGAGGGTTTCTGTCATAAGAAATGTATTAAAAGGATAACTTGAAGAGCTTAGATCTCCTTTCTTTTGTTGTACTGCGGGTACACATTAAATCATCAATCCAGCTTTGAAAAATCTGTTAAAAGTATGTGGTTTTGTGTATTTATGCACTGTTTCCAGGTTACATCCAAGCGTCTCGTGCCTTGATGATCGCCTCGATAGTGTTTGGCACATTTGGACTGCTGGGCTCGCTGATTGGGATACAGTGCTCTAAAGCAGGAGGAGAAAACTATGTTCTCAAAGGGAGGATCGCAGGCACTGCTGGAGTACTTTTTATGCTTCAAGGTAACAAAAACAGAAAATACAGTCTGTTCTTCCTGGCTATGCAGATAACAATAATTACCTCCTATTACACTACCCCTTAAAGAAGATAAAGAAATCTCCTAAGTATGCTGATGAATCGTGATAATGCCCTGCCGCCCTTTTAGATCAGTCCGACCTATTTTTGTTCTTGTTTACTTCAATTCTTTGGATTGGTAATAAACTCTGACCTGTCACTGCTTTATTGCTCACTAAAGACTCCTTGTTGTTGTTGTTTTTTTCTATCAAAAGGTTTGTGCACTATGGTCGCAGTGTCCTGGTATGCTTTCAATATCACTCAGAATTTCTTTGACCCCTACTACCCTGGCACAAAGTAAGTTGCTTTTAGTGGTGACGGTGTGAGATAAACAGGCCTAAAGTGCAGTGCTGGCAGCCTATAATTTTGCTATGTGTCACAGGTATGAGATCGGAGAAGGGCTTTACATCGGCTGGTGCTCTGCTGTGCTTGCCATCGCTGGAGGAGCCTGTCTCACCTGCTCCTGCAAATTGGGCACGGAGGAAAAATAGTGAGTTTGATCTCTTTCTGGTGTACAGAGCTGGAGGTAATTCTCAGAGCCTACAGGTACAATCTGGCCCGGCCATGAAAAATGTTATGGATTAATTAAAGAAAACACGAATGTGCTGAATGTTCTGCTATTAATGTGATACAAAGGGAGATGGATTCCATGGCTCTCTAGCGACTCACTGTGGCAACATGAACTTACCTCAAAGTGTTGATAGTTCCCACCCATCCGGGTGTCTTTGTCTCGACTGTACTAAGTGGCAGGTTTAAGGGGCTTATAGTAGGCTTATAGTTGATTCGGTGATTACCTGTCTCAATGGTAAACACAGGCAAAAGAATAAATAAAAATTGTATGAAATTTTTTTGACTAGCCTTCATTACAGGGACACCATAAAAAACAGCACAGACAAGATTTTAAATCTGTCTGTGGAGAGATGTCTGTTTGGAGACGGAAGCTCCTAAAGAGGTCTCAGACTGCTCAAAGTAAATATCAGAGACGTAGCAATCAAAGATTTGAAAAAGAATTGAAATCTTTGGCAGAAACAAAAACAGAAACTTGAAGAAAAAAACCCCCACACATCTTTCTTAAAACCTTATTTTAGGACAAAGTCAGTAAAATTGTGAACTTTTTAAATCCGATTTGATTAGTTATTTAGATTTTTATCCAGGTAATCATTAGAATTAAAGTATATATAAACTGTGCTTTAAAAAGAAACAGTGCAAACACGTTATCAAGATGGCTGCCTAGCGGCAAGACTTGTTTCTAGAAGGATTGTGCTCATGTCCCAGATTAGAAAATTGGCTCCCCCCAGTGGTCGAAAAAAGTAGTAAGTAGATTATTCACAGGAATTTTACTCACTTTACAATGAGGATAGCCTTCTTTCATTCTCTCCTGGTAGGTGCACCGCTACTATAAGGATAACTTATTCTAACACTATTCTAAAACTTTTAATTTCCTCGCTGAGACTGAGTATTTGATGTGCAGCATGCATGGAGTGATTTGTATTTCCACCACCTGACCCTGACGTTTTCTTGCTCTGCAGCCCTCTACCTCACGCAAGGGGAACTGTGTATTCTGGACCAGCACCAACCAGAAGCATGGCCGCCAGTACTTATGGGAGAAACGCTTATGTCTGAGCAGGATTTGGGAACTGAGCTTTGTGGACTTTTTCATCCCTTCACCTTCGGCTGGTCTGACTAACACATTGTGTCATTTCATCACTGTGGAAACACTCGGAGTGCATCAGATGTTCACTGTTGGGAGTATTTCAGCATTGCTGTATATGTTATGTACAAATAACTGCAGTTTGAAAATGTATGTTCTGTAGAAATAACACGGATAAAATGATTGTAAAAAGCTTGAAAAAATATCAGCGTCACTGCACAAACTCACTGTGTGCTCTCAATGATTAATATTTATATTTCTCTGATATTGTCACTTATTTTCAAATGAATTCAATCACATTTGTAAGGGGAAGGTCAAAAGTGTGATGATTCTTTGGATGTGTCGTTTTGTACAGTTTTTTAGGCGGCATCTGTAAGAGAGGCTGGAGGGCAGGTTGTCTTTGTTTTGATTGTATTTTGCCTGGTTTTGTTGGGGGTTTTTTTAAGCAAATGTACAAATTTAAATGTTTTATGCTGAACATTCCCGTTTTACTTACCGCAGACAAAAAGAGTGGTGGTTGTGTTCATTTTCTTTTTTAAAAAAAATAAAATTAAAATAAAATAAAAAAAAACATCAGCCAGGCGTATGATTACAGGTCATGATTTGGGTAGAATATTGTGGGAAATCATCAACAACCTGTTCAGTGTCTGTGTTCAGAGTAAAGACCTATTACAAATGTTATATTTTCATCAAATTACACATTTTTACTATTTAAATTTGGTGCTAAAAGCAGCAAATTCAAATGTCTTTATTTGTCAAATAAAGACTCTATTTTGTACAACTTACTTATGATGTGTCATAAAAGTGGCGAGAAGCAGCACCGTAAACAGTACGTGACAGCAGCTCACATGATTATTAAATAAAGAAGAAAGGGAAGAGTCACTGGGTGATCACCTTATCCCATGATAAAAGTATGCAGGTGGAAGCGGTCTCAACCAGGATTACAGTGACTCCATTCAGAGGACACATCAACCACCGAATGATTGAAAATCATGTGACTCATGTGCCTTTGATAGCACCAGGTCTCAGCTCAACACTTTCTTGTTCAGTTTGTTAACAAAACACAAGAGGAGAACACATCTTATGTGAGTTGGTGTGTGTGTGTCCACCAGTTCAAGGTGAACTCAATCTGTTTTGGTGAAACATGGCTGCCCAGCTTCTTATTAAGACTGTTAAAATGCTCGATAGTGCAATTATCTGCTGAAGTTTAACCTGAGTCAGAATGGGGAAGAGAGGTGATTTAAGTGACTTTGATCGTTGGTGCCAGACGGGGTGAAAAATGCTGATCTACTGCGATAGATCACAATCCTTTGTAGGGTTTACAGTGAAACAGTCTGAAAAAGAGAAAATATCAAGATGCGAGAAAATGTCTTGCTGATTTCAGAGGTCAGATTAGAATGGCCAGAGTGTTTTGAGATGATAGGAAGGCAACAGTTACTCAAACAACCGCTGGTTACAACCAAGCTATGGAGAAGAGCATCTCTGAATGCCCAACATATTGAGCATTGAAGCAGATGGGCTGCTGCAGCAGAAGACCACACTGGGTGACACTCACGTCAGCTATGAACAGGATGTTGAGGCTACACATGGACAACAAAACTGGACAACAGATGATTGCACTGATGAGTTTCAATTTGCTTCAACAGCTACAATGGTAGGGATTAGGAGTAAACAAGATGAAAGCATTGATCCATCCTGCTTTGTATCAGTGGTTCTCCTGCTGCTGGTGATGTAATGGTGTGTGATATTTTCTTGGCATGCTTTAGACCATTTAGACACCTGAGCTTCATTTGTTTGCCACAGGCTACCTGATTAGTGTTGCCGACAACAATAATGGGTCATGTCACACAGCTCAAATCATCTCATCTTAAATATGACAATTAGTTCATTTTACTGAAATGGCCTCCACAGTCACCACATCTCAAACTAATAGACCACCTTTGGGATGGAACAGAAAATTCACATCATGGATGTGCAGCTGTGTGATGTCATGTCAGTACGAAACAAAATCTCTGAGGAATGCTTCCTGCACCTTGTTCAATCTGTGCCATGAAGAATTAAGGCCGATCTTACTCTTAAAAGGCAAAAAGGGAGTCCGACCTTGTACCACACCACGGTATAATTAATGAAGTGAGTGAGCCAGTGAGTGTAAATCACTTTAAAAATTAAGTTTCAGGATTATTTTAAAACTGATTAAATGATAAAACTTTATAGACCTGCAGAGAAATAAAAGAAAGAAAGAGTGGTTTATCAATTATTATTATTATTTGAAGTAAAAACACAGACTGAGCCTGTTCAGCAGGTTGTTTTACATTGCATAACACGTTGTCATGTGTTACCACTGTCAATTACATACCCTGTGGTGACGTTTGGTCGCAGTGTGCAGGCTGCCCGGCCCATGCAGGGACATGGTGGGAGCGGCGTCACTGTTAAAATAGCCTGTCCAATGAGAGCAGCCCACGTTTCTGGACGAACGCGGATGTGCGCCTCGCGGACCAACCACGGAAAATTAGAGCAGATAGGGCGGGGACGGCGGAGGCAGAGGGGCAAGGTTTCGTTTACAAAGTGTAAGGACGGTCAGCTGTTCGGCTTCAGGAACAGACTAGTTGTTTTAACTTTAAACCGAGTCTAGAAAATAGTTAATTCAGGCGGGGTAGTGAATTTAAGCTGCTACTTCTTTTGAGTGGTAAGGAACCTTTCAGCGACACGACTCATTTCCACACGGAATACTGTCCGATTGGGACCGTAAATACACCGTCGTAGCTGTTCTGTAGAGGGGGAAGAACTATGAGGGTGTGATAAATAATAGGCAGATTTCAATGAAACAGACAAGCGCTTTCAGTCGAAGCGGACGCAGAGCTGTGAAGTTGGCTGGTTCCGGTGTTAAAGCGTGAATCCGGGAAGAGATGGAGCCGTGTCGGCGGGCCGGACTCAGCGGGGTCCTGTGCTCCCTGTCACTGCTGTGTGTCATCCTGGACATCCAGCTGGACGGTAAGACCCACTTCACGTTAAAAGAAAAAAACCCAAAACAGCCTGCTTACCCACTTGTTTGTCGTCTTTAGCTGTTAAAAGTTCATCAAGCCGACTTATTACTGACCCCGAAACTGCTCTTAAAAATACTAATACTTTTTAAAAAAAGAAAAGAAATTACTATATCGTTGCTCTGATTTAAAGATAATTAACCTCTAAAAGTTAAACATGAAGGCTTTAAAAGATGTTTTCAAGGGTAGTATCCTTACAGCCAGGGGCGTAGTGAGGACTTACAGACCCAGCACCACCTGCATTTACCTGTGTCAGGCCTCTGCTCATAGTAATATTTATAGTTCAGTTACATTTATTTGTGTGTCAAATTATTATTTTAAAAAAGCTCATCAAAATAAAACACTGATTGTATAAGGTTTTGTCTTGCATTAATACACTACTTTCACTTTTCATTACATCAGTTTTCTTTAGTTTCACCCCTCCCTCCCTCCCCACCAGTGCTAAAGTACTGTCAGCTCTACACTTAACTGAGTACTTTACTAAAGTTGAGGTTTAATACACAGTCCTTGTACTTTATTTAAGTATTTGTCTACCTTCTGCTTCTATTCCACTATATTTTGGATGCAGATGGAGATTTTAAGACTTTGGTTGGTTATTCATTTGCAGATCAACTGCATTATTATAGATCAATGCCCATCGGCAATGTAGAAGTATGTAAAACAGTCCTCAACTGCAATGATCCACTAATATAATGTGTATGATTCTGAAAAGTGCCATTCTGTATAATGAGTACTTTCACTTTAGGTAGTTAAAATATATTTTGATAATATTACTTGTGCAACATTTAGCATAAAAGTGCATAAGAGAGGTGAAGAAGGAAGAGGGAGTGGAATAGGTGAAGATGAGTGAAAAAGGAAAGCAGTAAACGTGAAAGAAATGGTTTAGAAGATAGTAGTGAGACCTGCTGAGATGTGTGGTTTGGAGATGATGGCCCTGGTATAAAGACAGGAGACTGAGGTGAAGATGTTTAGAGTTTCATGGGAGGATGGACAAGAGTGGAAATGAGTACATCAGAGGGACAGGTCAGGCTGAGCAGATTGGAGACAAGTTAGGTTGTTGATCGGGTGCCGCAGCTCGATTGTGTGTTTTGAATCTTTTTCTGAGCTTGTGCAGCCTCTGTCATGAAGAGGAGGTTCAAGTGTGAACAAAAGCCCGACAAACACACAAAGAAAACTGAGCTACACTGTGGTTTGCTTCTATAAAGTTGTTCCTCTCCAGTGTTTCCAGCGAGGCTCAAGCCCACTTTTATGTTACAGGCGTCTTGGGGGCAACTCAGGCTGAGATCGAGCACCACTTGGAGATGGGCCGCAAACTTTTGGCAGCTGGTCAGCTGGCTGAAGCCTTGTCCCACTACCACTCTGCCGTGGGTAAGGTTACACACACACACACAGACAGACATGTTCTTGACACTGGCTGACGTTTTCAGTCTACAGTCTGTGCTTGTCTGTACAGCCGAGAAAGGTGTGTTTTTGTGCAGTAAAAGAGTTTAGTTTCAATGCTTGTGTTTGTTGCTTTTGTCAAAATAAAAATAAATAAATTGCGATGATGGCATTTTCCAGAGGGTGACTCTAAGAATTACCTGACCTTCTACAAGCGTGCTGCAGTGTTTCTGGCCATGGGAAAATCCAAATCTGCCCTGCCAGATCTGACCAAGGCTATCCAACTCAAGCCCGACTTCTTGGCTGTAGGTCACTCGCTAGCCTTTCTTAATGTCTCCTATTATATTCCATCTCTTCTGCCCTCTTCCGAGTCCTCGCCATCCCATCTTTTCATCTGTTTGCTTTTTCCAGGCCCGCTTGCAGAGAGGAAACATCCTGTTGAAGCAGGGCAGCACGCAGGAGGCACGAGAGGACTTTGAGGCAGTGGTAGGATTTATAACGTGCTGCTTTTGCAGTCCTAAATCACTCTCTCACATGTGTTTGCCACAATAATACGTGACACTAAAGCAGAGGTCTACCTGCTGTTCCAGCTGCAGCGGTCCCCAGACAACGAGGAAGCTCAGAACCAGCTGATGAAGGCGAACGAGCTGGAGGAGCTGCAGGAGGAGGCCCAGGCCGCGTACCACCAAGGGGACTACAGCACAACGATCACTGTGCTGGAGAGAGTTATAGAGGTAGGTGTCTTCTTGGTTAATTTTATTTTTTCAATTACAATCTTACCAATACCGACTGATTCAAAGTGTGATTTCAAATCTGATTTGAATGCCTCAGCATTTTAGTCATTAAAGGAATCACTATAATCTTTGAGCTGATTGGTCATTTAACAAAAATTTCCGTCTTCCTCTAGATCTCTCCTTGGGAGCCGGAGTCTCGGGAGCTCCGCGCAGAGTGCTACATCCGGATGGGAGATCCACAGAAAGCCATCCAGGATCTCACGCCGACGACGCGGCTTCGCAACGACAACCGCGCCGCCTTTCTGAAGCTCAGCAAGCTGCACTACAGCCTCGGCGACCACCACGAGTCACTCAAGTGAGCGTTGTTCCTGGAATAAACAAATTGCTCTGGCTCGCTCAGCCATGCAAATGAAGTCTCACTCTGTCCATCTGTTCACGTGCAGCAACATCAGAGAGTGTCTGAAACTCGACCAGGATGACAAGGAGTGCTTCAGCCACTACAAGCAGGTGAAGAAGCTCAGCAAGCAGCTCGACTCGGCAGAAGAGCTGATTCAGGAGGGCAGGTGGGTATTTCTGTTGGGCTGAGGCACTTCGCTTCCATCTGCATGCAAATGAGAGTTTCAGAAGGCAGCTGAAGTCTCAGCCTCTGAAAGTGTAACGTATACAAATGAGGGCATAATTATTAGGCCCAGCTATGAAAATTTTTCCCAAGTGCTTTTTTTTAACAGAGCAAGGGATTTTCAACACAGCATTTTTTTAGAAAGCATAAATTATAAATATTTGCACACAGTAACAGAATAATTTCAGAAAAGAAGAAAAAATACTAGGGTCAGTATTATTAGCCCCCTGAAAAACCACAAACCACTGCTGTGCACTGATTTGCTTTAACTTGTAATGCTCAGCTTGTAAGTTAAAGTTAAAACTGAGGGTTATTGTCCAACTTACACACAGCAAAAAACTTCAGCAAGAATTTGAGCTGTCAATGAGAAGACAGCTGGCCGAAAACAAAAGAGGACAGTTTATACTTGAGAAAAAGAATTGTTGATGCTCACAAAGCAGGAGATGGATATACAAACATATCACAGCGTTTTCCAAGTGTTAAAAACTGGAGTGAGAAGCATCATCACAAAATTCAAAGAGAGCCACACAGTGCAGAACAAACCTGGAAGAGGTAGGAAGAGAAAGATGTCCAAGAAAACTAAGGAGACCCCAGAACAACACGACAACGACCCAAAACATAGATCACTCCAGGTCAAGAACAAGCTCCAGAAGACCAAAGTGAATGTCCCTGACTGGCCTGGACAAAAGCCCTGACTTTAAATCTGGAGGTGCTAGAGATTCATCAAGGAAAAGTGACCTGTGATTCCTCAGGAGACACGTAAGAGCCTTATTTACTACAACAAACAGCTGCAGGCTGTTAACCAGCAAACAGGACACAAAATCGACTGTTACCAGCAGGGGGCTAATAATGTTGATGCAGGTAGTTTTTATGACATAATTGTATTTCTGTGCTCAAAGTAAAATAATGTAAGCATCCAAAATAAAACTAGCATGTTTGGAAATGCTGTGTTTGAAAGTCCTGGCTCTCTTTAACGGCACTTGGGAAATAATTTTTTTTTTAGTTAAATTTTCATAGGTGGGATAATAATTAACTGATCTGTACATTTGCAACTTTTAAACTGTGAACTGTTTCGGTGCCACGGCGAGTTAAGTGCTTTGACCTTTAACTCTGTTTCTCTCTCTCCATTAGGTATCAAGAAGCCATAGAAAAGTATGAATCAGTAATGCAGACGGAGCCCAATGTCCCGTACTACACCAACCTGGCCAAAGAGAGGATCTGCTTCTGTCTTGTGAAGGTGAGAGAGTGACGACAGCTTTTCCCACTAAGCGATGCTCATTTTTTCTCCTCTCACATCCCCCAGAAGATGTGAAACTTCTAAATAAATTGTCACTGGGTTGCAAACACACTGTCCCAGTTCTCACCAGGGTTCAGTCTTAGTTTGTAATCATTCACCTTTTGCTTCATATCATTTCCAGATTAAGTCAGCGACCGAGGCGATAGACGTGTGTTCGGAGGCCCACCAGAGAGACCCCCGCAACGCCAACGTCCTCAGAGACCGAGCAGAGGCCTATATCCTCAACCAGGACTACGAGAAAGGTAACACAGCCTTCTCAATGAAACTAAACTACAACTAAATAAATATATAAACAAACTGGCCTCGCGTGCAGCGAGCAGACACTGCAGCTCAACTCATCCCATGTTTATGTCCTGTCATGATGTCATGAGCCTCTCGTAACCAGACGTAGACACTGGACTGTTTAGTTTCAAAAGACGGGAGGACGTCTCTACAGTAATAATGCCAAAACTGAGTAGCTCAAACCAAAATGTGGGAAGGGAAGAAAAAGCTAAAAAATTAGATTTTTCGTCAGAACTGCCCACACAGCATCAGAAGATTTTTATTGATAATTGATGACTAAAGTAAAACAAAATTACATAATTAGCATAAGATATGTGGTACAAAGAATATTTAGGCGTAATCTGTAAATCCCTCATCTGTTTTGCAGCTGTGGAGGACTACCAGGAGGCGAGAGAGTTCGACGGCGACAGCAACGATATCAAAGAGGGGCTGGAGCGAGCCCAGAGGCTGCTCAAGCAGTCTCGTAAGAGGGACTACTATAAAATCCTCGGCGTCAGCAGGTAACCAGTCCAGCCAGCTTCAACATAAACACTGCTCATTTACTTTTCTCTGATGCCAAAGTCGACTCCCATCACTTTTATAAAAGCGCCCGCTAACGCTCCGAAACTTCCTCAGGAGTGCCAACAAGCAGGAGATCACCAAGGCGTACAGGAAGCTGGCACAGCAGTGGCACCCCGACAACTTCCAGTCCGAGGCTGAGAAGAAAGAAGCGGAAAAGAAGTTTATTGACATCGCATCGGCCAAAGAGGTCCTCACTGACCCAGGTCAGCAGTCGGGCTTGTTATTTAGTCTTTTCCCTTATCTCTCAGAGGGAAATTCACAATTCCAGCAGTATCCATAAACATCCATCCATCCATTTTCTTCCGCTTATCTGGGACCAAGTCACAGAGGCAGCAGCCTGAGCAGAGAACCCCAGGCCTCCCCAGCTTATTTGGGGGAACACCGAGATGTTCCCGGGCCAGCCAAGAGATGTAATCTCTTTAGCGTGTCCCGGGTCTTCCCCATTTTGATCCTCCCAGTAGGACGTGCCCAGAACACCTCACCCAGGAGGCATTCTAGTCAGATAGCCGAACCACCTCAACCCGCTCGTTTCAATCCACAAACAAATAAAAACTAATAAATACACAATATTAAATACACTAATAAATACACAATAATATCACATGTTAAAGATTAAAAAGTCTATTACAGACAGACTACAGATAAAGATGCATGGTGAACAGCGTATATTACAGTTCAGAACAGGGAGGGATTTATGGCACAAAGCATGAAAATTAGTTGGGCTAATTTAGAAAGTTGGGCTTTCTCAGAAATGATGTCTGGTGAAGTTAAGCTGAGCTATCGGAACATTCATATGAAACGGGTAGAAACGAGCGGCTTCATTCTTCTTTTGACAAAACAGACCAAATAATGTCGCTCAGCAGACGTTAAACCTGCAGCTCTGCAGTCAAAGAACAGACCTTTACTGACTGTCAGGTTTTGTCTGATGAGTAGATGGAGGTCATTTTGGTATTGTGACAGTAGGGGGCAACACAGTGGTCCAGTGGTTAGCAGCACTGTTGCCTCACAGCAAGAGGACCTGGGTTCAAATTCACTGTCATCACGGGTCTTTTCTGTGTCTTGCAAAAAATTGAATAGAATTGTAAAAGCAGAAGAAAATGGGTGGATAGATGGATGTTTGTCAAACCCAATCCAAACTTGTTGTTTGTTTACTAAAATGTTAACGATCCAACTCTCACATTATTAAATGTGTCCCTTCCTCCTTCCTGTCATTTTTAGAAATGAGACAGAAGTTTGATGCGGGCGAGGATCCGCTGGACCCAGAAAACCAGCAAGGTGGAGGCGGAGGTCAGCAGGGCTGGCCTTTTCACTTCAACCCCTTTGAGTCTGGCGGCAGCTTCCACTTCAAGTTCCAGTACAACTAGAGAGCAGGACTTGACGAACACACGGGCGGGAAGGGGGGGTAGTGTCGTTTTTAGGTGGATTGGATACTTTGGAAAAAACCTTCGGGGGATTTGTGGAGGACGAGTCTTCCTCAAAAGTTCTGCGTCAGCCTGGATGCAGGTTTTTGCAAACTTTTTTTTTTTGTTATTCCGGACTTTTTAGCACAAATTCAAAGGACCTACCTGTGGTTACTCATAAATTAAGTTGTGCTCGAAGAAAATGAAGTCTACAGATGAGCTCCGTAGGAAACGTATGACAGCTGGAAGCAGTGTCCGCTCTTATTTTTTCTTTGTGCCATTCTTTGAAGCGCTACTCGGCGCCTCTTTTTTTATTTTTAGTGCCGTGACTCTTTGCTCAGACTCTGAAGAAAATCTGTACGTCTGTCTGTTTGCTTGCTTGCAGTATTCTTTAAAGGTCTACTGATCTCAGTCTCTGTTTTTTACCATGTCAAGACGTCTCTACACTAGAGCAGGATTTTTATATTTATCATTAGATCCACGGTTGTTGAACTCCTATATTTATGGTGAAACTCAAGCACCGCTACAGGAAACCTGTGGGTGTAAGAATTTCAATATCCTATGGATCTGAAGTCAGTGTCGGTGCTCTGTGATATATATATATATATATATTTTTTTTTTTTTAAATTTAAATCAGCATGGGCTCCTCCTGATAGCTAATTGGAATAATTCAGTGTGAATTTTGGTTTGGAGATGTTAATTTATATCCAGGGGGCAGACATTATGGATGTAAGTGCACAAAATAAGTGAAAAAAGATGTTTAGGAAAACACCTGCAAATGACCGCATCGACATTTGGAGTATTTCTTTTCCTTTCCTCCTCCTTTCAAGGAAACGTTTTGGAAGCTTGCACTTTTACTTTGTTTGAAAAGGCCACTTCACTCCTCCTGCACTCCTGAAATGTTACTGTAGGCCTTTGAAAAGCCTTTCACACACTCGCGTGTGTCTTCAGTGGCTATCCGAGAACCTCATTTATAAATAGGTCTTACTGAAGGGTGTCCGGTGGTGCAATGAGCTGCTGCTTTATTTTTCCCCGAGGTACACCATATCTACTTCACGAGCAGCATGTTTGGATAATATTTATCCAGTGGGTCGCACTGACACATAAACGAACTTCATACAGTTTGTAAATGAGGCTCTTGCGGCCACACGGGCCACACAGGTGAACCAAGATGATGATGTTATTTTTAAAGACTTTATTTTTTAGCACAAATTAAGTTATTTCGTCTTTAATAACTTGAAGACACACTGACTGTAACCAGCTTCTACTGCTTGATTGTGTGAACAAAATGTGACAGGCTCTCTTTGTATTTAACTCTGAGTGGGACGGTTTTGTTTCTGGGTTTCTTTCGTTGGAGGCATTTTTTTTTTCCTGTTGCCAAACTGAGTCGGCTGACGTGCTCAAGTGTATTAAAACATTGAAACAAACACATTTTTGCTCTTTTTTTTTTTTTTTTTTTTTCCATGCCTTTTAAAGCGAGGCAAGGACGGCAACACAAAGCCTCAAATAGGGCAATTTATTTTAAAACACACTGTAATAAAGACGGGCACTGCAGACACATACAAGTAAGCTCTCGTTTATCACACCTCATACACACATGCACGCCCACACCATTTCTACACTCGCTGTATTGTGCAGCAATCGCCGCAAACGCACTCTTTCATCAGTCACGGAGGGACTGACTGAATCCACGACATCGACACAGAAGTTCTGCGTCCAAAGAGTCTGAAAGACCTACGACGTCCGTTCTCCTGGGATCAACCACTGCCTTGTGTCTGGCTCGGCAGGAGTCAGTCACATGAATGCTGTCCAAACAGACAGAGCTCTGTCAGTGGTTAGCTCCGAATCCCTGTGTGTCGTCCAGGCTGTCTGCCTCCACCTCGATGGACACCACGTGGTGGCCGGGAATCATGGCCAGGCCCAGGACTCTGGGTTCGCTCTGGGAGAATGTGTCTGGAAAAAAAAAACGAGACAATAGGTCAGACTACACTTACTGTGTTATACCTAAACAATCATGTTATAAACACAACAGTAACTTCATTAAAGACACCTGCATGTTAATGTAAATACCTAATCGGCCAATCACAAGGCAGCAAATCAGTGCATTTAGACATGGTGAAGTTCAATCTAAACATCCGAATGAGGATGAAAGGTGATTTAAGGGACTCTGCTAGTCTGAATATTTCTGAGATTTTCCCATCTGTGGGGTTCAGAGAGAAAGGTCTGAAAAAAAGAAAAAATATACAGCGAGCGGCAGTTCTCTGGGAGAAAATGTCTTGTTGATGTCAAAGAACGGCCGAGCTCCTTTGAGCTGATAGGAAGGCAACAATAACTCATAACAACCAAAGTATGCAGAAGAGCATCTCTGAATGAAAAGCACTTTGAACCTTGCAGCAGATGGGCTACAGAACAGCGAGGCTTTGCCCAATAACAATAAAAGAAAAAGGAAGATGTAGTTTGGTCTGACTCTCATTTCTGCTGTGACATTCAGATGGTAGGGTCAGAGTTTAGTTTAAAGAGCATGAAAAGCATGGAGCTATCCTGCCATGTATCACCGCTACCAGCATACCATAGTTTAAATACCTGCAGCCTAATTGGGGTATTTGACTATGCCCACCCCTTTATGACCCCAGTGTAACCACCATGTCGCAAAGCTCAGATAATCTCAAACTGGTTTCTTGAACATGACAATGAGCTCATTGTACTCGAATGGCCTCCACAGTCACTAGATCTCATCCAACAGAACAGCTCTGGGATGTGGTGGAATGTTTCCAGCACCTAATATCATCTTCTCTTTCACTACAGTTTGATTTTTAGCAAAACCATGAGTCACAGCAGTAAGGGAAGAAGGTGAGGATGAAATGAACACACTCATTACCTTTCAATGATTCTAATAATTCATCAACTTAAAGCTGAAATGAAAAGTCTACCAAGTTAATTTGATTTAGAATTTTTGTATTTTATTAAATAACCAATAATCTAGGAACTAAACTACAGATTAATATATGTAAATATTAAATCATTTTTAACTGTATCATGTAAACATGAGAAAAGTTGTTCCATTTTAAAACATGTCACAGCAACTAAAGCTCAAAACAGTACAAACAACTGACACAACTTTTACCTATTTCCCTGTATTTTTTTGCTAAGTGAATGACAAAGCCATTGTATGGGTTTCCCACAGCCGCTGGTTCTGATCATTATTATTTTTAGCTTTATTGATAACCTTTAATATGGTTTGACACTGAGTAAACACAGTTTGATAGCACACTTGTGTGTTTAAATCTTTCCTAGAAAAACGCTTCAAAGATGCTTTATAAATACAACGCATAAAAAAAGTGTGGTGTGAAAAAGAACAGCACGGTCTTTTTGTACAGTGCCAAAGGCATCAATGGACACTGTGCTCAGGTCGCCTCACTCCTCTCCTTACCTGTGGATTTAAGGAATTCCTGAGCTGAGCCGAGGATGACGTTGCAGTCCCGGTCAGTGCAGAGGAAAAGGCCCACCAGAGTCCGTCCGTCTGTCATGCGGATCCTCATGTTCTTGTTCAGGAGCCCCTCCAGCTTCTGCCGTGCCTGAAATGATGAGGACACTTCAGACTGCTCCTGGGTGAGGACAAAGGAAAGCAAGCAAACTAAGACCCAGGCTGAGGGTTAAATTATTATTGGACAGACTAACTGGCTCATTATTTATCCATTATTATTTTTATTTGAAAATCCTGAAAGAAGCCCTGTTCAGACACATGTAATGACGGCTGTGAAATTTTAGCTTCATATATCAAATATTTTTTGTATATATTTTTCTTCAAAATTGTCTGTTGACCCACTTTCATAATATTTTTTCCCCCGAATTTTGAAATCTGAGAGAGTGTTTGAATGTGAATATCTCAAAAACTATTAAAGAAAAAAGTGTGAAATTTGCACTGGTCTTTCTTACCATAAAAGTGAATCCGGATCTTTAATTTGGGACATGTGGACCAAAAAATCTTTAAGTATTGGCTAGATAAAATATGAGAAAATAAATTCCATGCCGTCCTGTCAAATCTCATATCTCTTAATACATTCTCTTAGTACATTTTAAGCTTAACCTTAAGTCTCAAACTCATCCAAAGCAATGTGCATGCTTACAAAGTAGGTATCAAAAACACAAATATATGTAATAGACTTGTTTGTGAGTCATAATTAGAGTACCATCTGAAGACTCCAGGATTTTGTTCTATTTCGACAGGACAATCTACTGTTATTTTTTTCCCTGGGACAATTTGTCATGTTTGCTTAACACAGAGTAAAGGTTGAATGAAAATACCATTTTCTTAATTTTTGTGACCAACAATTTCATCTTTAAAAGCTTTCTACGTTTTATGTTACAGTACTGTGAAATGAATCAATATATCATTTAGAAACTGTCACTACTGCATTTTGCAATGTGAAGTTTTTTTTTATTAGCGTGTGCTCAAATAAGTGACTTTACAGGACAGCTTGAATCTTTTTCATATTTTAACTTGCCAATACTCAGACATTGTATTTATTTATCTGTCCCAAATTACAGATTCACTGTCATGGTAAGAAAGGCTTGTGGAAATGTAACCTTTAATAGTTTTGAGCTATAAAAAGGCCTGAAAGTAGGTGGATGGGACTTAAAACATATATATAGAAAATATTTGATATATGAAGCTAAAATTTTAAAACATTCATTATAAATATCAGAACTCTGGACTGTAAAATGTTTAGATAAATCTGAGACGGCCGAGGAAAAAATAATGATTTGAGACAGAATGACCAAACTGTGCATTTTGGTGAGGAGAACTCAACACATAGTGAATCTGTAGTCTGTCGTTCATATATATATATATAAACAGCTAAATAAACACAGGTTAAGAGGGCAGATGTACAAGCTAATTTGTTAGCCACCGACTAACGAATTAGCTATAACTGAAGCAATGATTATGTTGAAATACGTTTCAGTTGAACTATTTTTTAATCTCAGTTTTGACATGTTAAACAGCACCAACAACCCTGAGACAAAATGAAAAATTAGAACGAGAAACACATACATGAGTCGAAGGACCATTTTCTTCAATCATTGTGGCCATAACCCGCCCCTCTTCTTTTCCTCCGGCATTTGCTTACGGAGCAATTTCACCGACGGACCAGCGAAACCGGAAACAATCCACGATCCAGTTTTTTCTTCTTCTTCTTCTTCTTCTTAAAGGGGAGGTCCGTTAGGATGCTGCTAGAATTTTTTTTAAAAACCGTTTAGATTATTTAAATGAAAAATATTAATAATAATTAGTTAACATTTAAGTCTGTAAATTAATTAATTTTAAGAGGAACTAACAGCTGGCACTGTTCAATGTAAGAATTCATTAGCATCGTTTTAGCACTGTTTGCTAAAGCCTTCTAAAAACTCATATACCCATACTTTGCAAAAACGAAAATTGTCTACGTGTTTAGAGTTTTATTGTCGGGAAAGTCTGAAGAATTTAGAGTGTGGTATTTTAAAGCTCGCCTGTATGTCCCCACTATCGCCACAGGTGGCCACTACAGGATCATTTTCCCTTCATTTCCTGACACACCGCCTTAAAACACTGATAAAATCACTGAGATTTCTATCTGATTTGTACGCGTTGCTTAATCCACGGGCTTCACTGAAAAGATGACTTTTATAACTTACCAAGTGTCACTTAAAAAACCCTTTATAAAG